>JAODAL010007549.1:0-124387 GCA_025379985.1 Phyllomedusa bahiana
TGTAAATTTTTTGAACAAGGTCTGTTTCCTTGAAATTTGTGATTTTTTTTATATCAGACGACATCAATTGTTGTCCTAAAGTTTTTCCTTTCCGATATATTAATCTAGGGGGATCCCTAAACAGGTGCCCATGTTTTTCATCATCCTCAATATCTTCCAATATTTAAGGATGGTTTGTTTAATTAATCCTGCATGACGATCATATACAGAAATAAAATTAAACCTTTTGTCCAGACTTTTTTTCTTCTTATTATCTTGCAACAATGTAGATCTAGGAATTGACAGGACTTCCAAGCCTACTTTCTGTAATTCCTCTCTATCATACCCTCTAGCATAGAATTTGTTAATTAACTCATTCATGGCCACCAGATAATCTTTGTCAGTGGAGCAGATTCTTCTAGCTCTTATAAATTGCGATCGAACTATCCCCTTAAATACTTGGGGGGCATGTTGGCTTCTGTGATGCAGAATGTTATTGCGATCTATTTCTTTAGAATATAGAGACGTGCATAGTGAGTTGTTTTCTCTTCGTACAAGAACATCTAAGTACGATATAATATTAGTATCTTTTGTTATAGAAAATTGGATTAATGGATGTATCTGGTTAAGATACTCCATGAATTCCCCCAACCGGGACTCTGAACCAGACCACAACAGAAAAACGTCGTCGACGTAACGATACCATGTCAATATATCACTAGAGTATTCAGATACATGTACAAACTGTTTTTCGAAGGACATCATGTAAAGGTTAGCGTAACTTGGCGCCACAGGGGACCCCATCGATGTCCCCTGCAGCTACAAGTACATCTGGTCCCCAAACCGAAAATAATTTTCAGTGAGGACTAAGTCCAAAAGTTGCATCAAAAACGCAATTTTTTCATTAGTCAAATTGGCATCTTGACAAAGTATTTCCCTAACTGCAGTTCTTCCTTCCTCCGCTGGGATATTGGTGAAAAGGGACTTGATATCAAGTGTACAGAGCCAAGTGGCTCTGGTACAGTCAATATCCTTAATGGCCCTAAGGAACTGGCCCGTATCTTGTAATATTGAGGGTTCCCTTTTGATGTATGGCTGGAGGTACATATCGATGTAAGCTGACAGTGGTTCCAAAAGGTAATCTATCCCTGAAACGATAGGACGTCCAGGAGGTTTCTCTATAGATTTATGGATTTTGGGGACAATATAAAAAATAGGCACCCGTGGATTATTTTTCATAAGAATTTGTTTTTCTTGAATTGAAATGATGTTTTTATCAAGAGACTCTTGTAACAGATCTTGTGTTTTATGGGACAAGGTGATAGTAGGGTCTTCTCTAAGAGGTTTATATATCTGGCTATCCTGCAATTGGGAGTGGGCTTCTTGTAGGTATGGCTGGACATCCATTACCACTGTCGCCCCTCCCTTGTCCGCCTTTTTTATAATGATGGAATCGTCTTCTTTTAGTTCTTTGATGGCAATTCTCTCCTTCCTAGTTAGATTTTTATTTCTCTGTCTAGTAATGGAGGACCATTTTTCTGTTACCTCTTTAGAGACCAATTGTTGAAACACTTCAAATGATGCCGATTTAAACTCTTTTTTCAATCTCAGATTTTTCTCCTGTCTCAAAATACATTTTACATCTTATATTTCTACAGAATCTGTAAAAATCTACTGTAAAGTCAAAAAGTCCCATATCTTGGTCGGGTACAAAGTTCAAACCTTTATCTATGAGGTCCTGTTGAACCGTGGTCAGTTCCTTAGAAGTGATGTTCAGCATTATCGTAGTTGATTTTTCTTGCGATTCCTCGCTGGTCTCTTTTCTCTAGGCAGTCTCTGAGCTCCTGCACCTGCGTCTGCTCCTGCTCAGTTTTTTTCTAAAAAATCTTTGTGCGTATCATCCTTCTGTAGAATACCTCTTTCATTTGTACTGGAACATTCGGATCCTGACGACTGTGATTTAGAATCGTTTCTTCTTTGTTGGTTGTGTCGAGGACGTCGCTGGAATCGTCTCTCTTCAGACCATGTATACACACGGTTCGCTGCGTAGTCTCTCGTGTCCCTTTCAAATTTTTTAAGAAGAAAAAAAGTCTGGACAAAAGGTTTAATTTTATTTCTGTATATTATTATTATTATTATTATTATTATTATTATTATTATTATCATTTATTTTGGAGCGCCCTGATTCCAGGGCGCTGTACATTTCAGGCGGGTACATAAATAACATTGGTCAGACAATTACAAAGTGACAATAAGTGACTAACAAACTGGTACAGAGGGAGAGAGGTCCCTGCCGCGAGGGCTTACAGTCTACAGGGAAGGGGTGAAGAGACAGAAGGTGAGGGGCAGACATGTTTGTTGGGTGGAGGAGTGCAACACGGTTAGTGTTGGTTATAGGCGATCCTGAAGAGGTAGGTTTTCAGGTTACGTTTGAAGCCGGTGAGAGAGGGGGAGAGTTGAGGTGTTGGGGCAGTGAGTTCCAAATTGTGGGGGAAGCACGGGAGAAGTCTTGGAGACGGTTATGTGAGGAGGTGATAAGAGGAGAGCAAGGGAGAAGGGTCCTGTGAGGAGCGGTAGGTTGCGTGAGGGGAGGTATTTAGAGATTAAGGCAGAGATATAAGAAGGGGAGAGGTTATGTAGAGCCTTGTAGGTCAAAGTTGCTAGCTTGAACTGGATTCGCTGGGCAATGGGTAGCCAGTGAAGGGATCGGCAGAGGGGAGAGGCAGGGGAGTAGCGAGGAGAGAGGTGGGTAAGACGGGCAGCAGAGTTAAGGATGGTTTGGAGGGGAGCGAGGGTGCTAGCTGGGAGGCCACAGAGGAGGATGTTGCAGTAGTCAAGGCGGGAGATGATGAGGGCATGGACCAGCATTTTTGTGCTTTCAGAGTTAAGAAATGAGCGGATTCGGGAGATATTTTTTAGGTGAAGGTGACAGGCAGAGGTGAGGGTATGGATGTGCGGTTTGAAGGACAGATTGGAATCAAAGGTTATCCCAAGGCAGCGGACTTGTGGTGCTGGTGAGAGAGTGTAGCCATTAACAGTGATAGAGAGATCGGGTCTAGAGATGGAGTGGGATGGTGGGAGATAATGAATTCAGTTTTCTCCACGTTTAGTTTTAGGAGACGGGAGAAGAAGAAGGAGGAAATGGACGATAGACAGTCAGGGATCCGGGAGAGAAGAGAGGTGACATCTGGGCCGGAGATGTAGAGTTGGGTGTCATCAGCATATAGGTGGTATTGAAAGCCGTGTGAGGCTATGAGCTGACCGAGGCCAAGGGTGTAGATAGAAAAGAGTAGTGGACCCAGGACAGACCCCTGGGGGACACCAACAGAGAGAGGCCGGGGGGAGGAGGTGGAGCGAGAATGAGAGACGCGGAAAGTCCGATCAGTGAGGTAGGATCAGTGATCGTCATGCAGGGTTAATTAAACAAACCATCCTTAAATATTGGAAGATATTGAGGAATGATGAAAAACATGGGCACCTGTTTAGGGATCCCCCTAGATTAATATATTGGAAAGGAAAAACTTTAGGACAACAACTGTATAACGCCGTTCCAGCACGGGTTCATGAAGGATCGGTCCTGTCAGACTAATCTCATCAGCTTCTATGAGGAAGTCAGTGCTAGACTGGATCGGGGTGAGGCACTGGATGTCATTATCTAGATTTTTCTAAAGCATTTGATACGGTGCCACATAAAGGTTGGTTAAAATAAAATGAGAATGCTTGGACTGGGGGAAAATGTGTGCAAGTGGGTAAGTAACTGGCTCACTGATAGAAAACAAAGGGTAGTAATTAACGGTACATACTCAGACTGGATCGCTGTTACTAGTGGGGTACCACAAGGGTCAGTATTGGGCCCTATCCTCTTTAACATTTTCATTAATGATCTTACACAGGGAATACACAGTAGAATATCGATCTTTGCAGACGATACTAAGCTCTGTAAAGTAATCAACACAATAGAGGATAATATGTTATTACAAAGGGATCTGGATAAGTTGGAGGCCTGGGCAGGGAAATGGCAGATGAGGTTTAACACTGATAAATGCAAGGTTATGCACATGGGGAAGAGAAATCCATTACATGATTACATGTTAAATGGAAAAAAACTGGGTAAAAGTGACATGGAGAAGGACTTGGGAATCCTGGTGGACAGTAAACTTTATTGTAGCAGCCAGTGTCAGGCAGCAGCAGCCAAAGCAAATAGGATCATGGGGTGCATTAAAAGGGGCATAGATGCACATGGTTAGACCACACATGGAATATTGTGTACAGTTTTGGGCACCAGTGCACAGGAAAGACATTGTAGAGCTTGAACAGGTACAAAGGCGGGCAACAAAAATAATAAAAGGACTGGGAGGACTACGTACACAGAAAGATTGGCAAGATTAGGGTTATTTAGTTTAGGAGAAAAGAAGGCTTTGGGGGGACATAATAAATATGTTTAAATCATCAAAGGTCAATATAGAGATCTCTCCCAAGATTTATTTATACACAGGGCTGTATCTAGAACAAGGGGGCATCCTTTACGTCTTGAGGAACGAAAGTTTCTACATAAACATAGAAAGGGATTCTTTACTGTAAGAGCAGTGAGACTATGGAATTCTCTGCCAGAGGGACTGGTCATGGTGAGTTCAAAAAGGGTTTGGATGCATTCTGGAGCGTAATAATATAACAAGTTATAGTGACTAGGATTCAGGAGAGGGGTCATTGATCCAGGGATTTTTCTGATTGCCAGATTGGAGTCAGGAAGAAATTTTTCCCTAAAATGAGGACAATTGGCTTCTACCTCATTGGGGGTTTTTGCCTTCCTCTGGATCAACACCTTAGCACAACAGGCTGAACTAGATGGACGACTTGTCTTTTTTTAGCCTTACAAACTATGAAACTATGAAACTGATGTCGTCTGATATAAAAAAAATCACAAATTTCAAGGAAACAGACCTTGTTCAAAATTACACGGTCAGGCACTTTTGCCTGTTTACACTGTCAAAACTGTGCGAATATAATAAAGGGGGACAGTATCCAACATCCTTTGAAAGGTTAACCTAGTAAAATCAAAGGGGTCCACACCTGCGATAGTGAGGGCGTTATTTATATGCTAAAATGCCCATGTGGGTTTGTTTATGTCGGGCAAACCATAAGACCCGTGAAAGTCAGGATCAACGAACACAAAGCTGCGATCAGATTAAAAAAGAAACAGGGAAATACTGTGAAAACAGAAATAAAATCATTTGGAGAAACCACCGTAGCGAAGCATTTCTTTGAAGCCCGACATGACGTGTGTGAACTACGTTGGTGCGTGCTAGAAAGAATATGGGTTGATAATAAATTCATATCACCGATCGCTTATTAAAAAGAGAGGCGTATTGGATAGCTACTCTAGAAACACTTGCCCCGAAAGGTCTCAATGATGTTTTAACCTTGGATGTTTTTGTAATGGTTTTATAGTTTATATGTTGTGAAAGGGTTAAAGCTTGTCTTACCTGTTTTCTACTTAACTTTTTAAGGAGGTGGTACTCTATGACGCATATGCTTGAGGAAGGGGAGGAGTTCTCCCCGAAACGTCGCACTTGCTGCGGTCTTTGCCGCTCTGGTTGTCGGCGTCTCTGCTCCTCGAGGTGGGAGCGATCAATGGACTGATGCGTTGAACGGCATGGATGGCCGCGACTAAATACTGAGTATCCTATATCCTATACATTGTTGCATTGCCTGACACTCTATATTGTATGGACTAATGTCAGTGAGATGTGTTTGTTTTTAAAAAAGAAATATTAAAGTCTTTGAAGTTTTTATTGGTTCTACCATTACCATATAGGATATAGTGTCAATCACTTTACAGTTGGGTTGGATGCTGGACACGGAATCTGCCCCCAGAATCAGCATCCAAACTCGCCATGTGAACATATCCCAAGGTGGATTGCAGTCAGATTAGATGCTGATTCTGAGGCAGATTCAGCGCTGAATCTTTGCCCTGAATCAGCGTCCAACTACCCCACAGGGTATGTTCACACGGTATATTGTAGCATGCACAGGTATGCACCGTAATATGCATTTGTTAGCATTGTTTAAATTATGCACTTGCAAGCTTGTACTTTCAAAGTCCTGAATCCGCACAAGAATCAGCATCCATATCAGCCGTGTGAACATACCCTTAAAACCCGCCTCTGAAATCCTCATTAAATCCCGGTCAGAAAATGCAAATCCTTATTGGGCTTATTCAGACAATATTCTGCCAAGCAGATTTTAGGTACGGATCTGCATCAGATCCGGATCCAGTCCACGCCACACTTTCTGTGATCTGGATTGGACACACTGTTTTTAGATTCTCTGCTTCAAATATGTTATGAACTGAAAATTAATCCTTGCTGAAAAAAGTCAGCGCCTTGTAAACAACGATGCTGATTTTTCATTGGAAACAATGAGATGAGGATTGCAGTCAAATTAGATGCTTATTCTGAGGTGGGTTTTACGGTAAATCTGTGCTAAAATCACCGCCCAAATCAGCCATTTAAACATACAGACCTAACAACTACCTGATAAAAGGACCAGACCTTAAAGAGGTTGTCTCATCTCAAAGTGTCATAGGATGCATGAATGAAATAATGCTGCTTGGCTCTGTCATTTCCTGGTCAAGCTGTCTGTAATTAGCATATGAGCTCAGTGTATTCAGACTTCTGCTAAATAGATAAATCTCATGCTGTCAGGACCAGGGAAGCTTCTGAGTTAGAGTAAACAGTAGTAATTACTGTCTTTTGTCAGAAAGATCAGATAACAAATAAGTTCTCACTGTTCGAAGTTCTGTGTGCCCAGACCTGTGTGATGACATCACTCTCTGCTATTAAATAGAACAAACAGCAGTGGAGAAGAAGCACACAGGTCAGTCACTTGGGAAACTAGAAAGCCTTCAGAAAGTGATAAAATCACTTGAAGTTCCTCAACAAAAAAAAATGAACAACGCAATATATTTGGAAAACGTCTTTAGTGTTCCCAACATGTTGAAAGCTAATCTTTGTAGCGAGACAACCCCTTTAATTCATCTTAGTATGATGCTCACTAAAATCATGGACATTACCTTTGCATATATGCAGCTCTCATTCAGCCTTTGGAGTGTGCAGTTCTTCTCACATATCGGACACATAATAGTTTCATTTGATTCACAGATCTCTATACTGAAGGTAGAAATAAACATAAAAAATGTAAGTAATCAAATTTAATAAGGTTTTAGCCAATGCTATAGATTCAAGACTACATAGTCACCCATAGAAAAAGGGGTCTTGTGTCAAAACCCCTATATACCCCTAGTGACATGCTTAGCAACTTAAAGGGGATGTATCGCTTCTTTAGTTCGGCTGATCCATACTGCTCTCAGCTTCTCAACTCTAGAAATGCAGGGGCGTTTCTTGCCCTCCCAGCTAGGTGGCATCATCCCCCGTTCACTGTTCATGCTGGCTCCCGAGACTCCCCCCCCCACCCTCTCTGAGTCCACATGTCTCTCCCTATCAGTCTAATTTTGTATGAGCTGTATACATACCACAGGCTGCATTCAATCTAGACTGAGCACTGATCTCTTCTCCTCTCACAGCTGGAGATTTGTTACAGTTGAATCCAGCTTTCTATGAACGGTGCAGATCTCCCTTCTATGCAGGAGAGTTAGGCACCAGGACAAAACTGTGTTGTTTTCTGATTGTAGAATCTGCTGAAGTTTGTTTCTGCTGGGTGTGCAGAGAGAAATTGCTACGGCCCCTAACTCTGAGTCAGAGAGGCAGGGATCGACACACAATTGTGCTGTTTCCTGATTGTAGAAGCCCTGCAGTGTAATTCTGTTTCTTCTGGCTGTGCAGAGTGAAAATGTGCCGCTCCCTTACTTTGAGTGAAAGGCAGGAATGCAAGCTCCGTGAATACAGCCGACCAGGGGGCCTGAGAGAATGTACATGAGCTCTCAGCTAGTGAAATGCAAGGAGGAGGGATCCGACCAGCACTGGATATCAGTGTAAACAGAAACAGAAGATAAGGGATCCTGTGATAACAAGACAGCTCTGCTAATGACATCTAATTGCAAAGTTACTTGTTTTCACTGTCCCCTTATTCTGAAGACTGTTTAATGAAATGATACAACCCCTTTAAGGTCCGGTTCTCATCTGTGTCACGGCTCCATTATTAGCCTCCATCGTAGGTTCCATCAAAATTATCGAAAAAATAGTGCAGCATACATTACTATTTTTCTTTCTATTTTAAATTATGGATACCATGAGGAACACTTAATGGATCCCAATACAGTCAATAGCATCTGTTGGGCTCAACTAGAGTCAATCATAAAACAGGTCTGGCACCAAATTGATTTTCATTTTTATTTTCCTATCATGGAACAGAAAGTTGAAAATAAGAATGCAGATGTGAACCAAGATGGCTTAGGGTCACCAATCTTAGCCAGAACACAATGTTTTTCCTTTCGCAAAAGTGTAACATACAGGAAAACTATCTGGATATTATGAGGCCTGTAGAGATAGGGGCCTATTCTTGGTTGGTCCCACTCTTTAGCTATTACCTAAAAGAAACCTATGCAGGACTCTGTTTTCCAATGGAAATGCACTGTTAGCAAACACTAAGGTGAGGAATTGGCCAAAGTTTATCGAAACAGGGTGAAGGGTGAAACAATTTGTAGGCTCTTTTATCATGGGTGGCAAAACTTGCTATTGTAATGGTGGTCCAGTTTGATCATTGATTTAGACACTAATCGGGTATACACCACATACTAACAGGTTATAAATATCTCAGCAGAAGCTGAGGTCAGTTGGTCCTTGCCATAGAGACCCCTCTCTTCTGTGAATGCCATTGTTTATTGGACTAGGAAGTTTGGAGTATAATTAAGCTAATACCTTTTGAACATAGACAGTGTACATGGAAATTCTCAGCACTAATTTATAGCACGTCCTATTTTACATTATGCATTTGTATTGTCCTTGACAAATGGAATCAATCCATAAACTAATTCCAAATGCTTACAATAAATCATTGTGTTTGACCAAGAGGATATGCCATACCATTGGTGGCTATCTGTGCATCTCTTCCATAGCACTTCTTCTAAAACGCTCTTACTTATTACATTGTGGCTGCAGTACAATGCACGGTGCAATGCACATTAGGTTCTATTTCATGGATGATGGTGTGCAGTGACAGATCTTACCTTACTTGACTGGAGTCCATGGTAAGAAATCCATAGAGAAAGACAAACAATCCAACAAGAGCTGCAGGAATTAGCATCCCCGTATACCAACCCAACCATGCAAAGTACAGGCCAATCTTCTCACCAAAGTACCTCCTGTTTAATAAGTAGAACAACACACCAAGTCATAATTACATCCATTTGTTAGATAGTCATTTCTCTAATACATGGTTGCTTCTCATCCAATTATCTTAGACCACATCCTCTGTCCCAGCAGTTGTACTCATCATGGTCTTTTGGAAACTTCTGTATGCAACATATAATAGCATGTCTGAGTAGAAAGACAGGGATTCACTCTTCGAGACGCTCTTGTACTATCTTAGTAGAGAGCTGTTCACATCTCATTTTTGTCTCTGTCCATGTTATCTGTTGGGATACTGTGGAAACAGTATCCTAATTAAATCAACAAAGAATGCTAAGGCACTCGGTTAGGGCAAAAACAACCGGATTGTGGAAATAAAGTATATTAATACATTTTTGGGTTAACATATTACATATAAAACTAGTAGACAACATGTTTCATGCTGTATACTGGAACTTCTTTTAGTTCACAATGAATATGAAATCAGCGTTAAAAAACACTTTAATAGCATGCATAAAATCTTGCGATAACACAAGTTTAAAGGTCAAAACAGAAACCTAAAAGATACATAAAATTGTACAAAAAAGTAATGCATAAAATACCTAAAATCAATAAATTCCACGGTTTCATCTAATGGCTTTAACCCCCTTACTGACACATGATGTATGGGTACGTCATGGGGCTAGTAAGGTCCTATTTAATGGGCTTACTCCATAAGTCTGCTATGTAGGAGGCTGGTGTCAGCTGCTAATTGCTAACAGCAGGGAATGCAGCTGGCTTCGTTCCCTGCTGTTCAACCCATCTAAATGAATGAAAGATGGTGCTGTGCACTGTTCATCATTCTGATCGGCACCCCTGCTATGAGATTGCGGGGTGCAGATCTATAAACATGGCAACTGGAAGCCTAATGAAACTTTCTATAGCCGCTATGTTATCATTTCTATTACTTTCTGCCTCAGGCAGGATGTTATAGAACTACCATATATGTACACACTTCTGCGTTTAGACAATGCAGAAGGGTATACAGATGATCGAGATCCTTAGTGGTCAAGTACCCTAGGGGAACTACATGTAAAAAAAAACAAAAAAACAACAGTTTAAGTATAAAAATAAATTAAAAGTTTAAATCACCTGCCTTTTCCCATTTTGAAAATTGAAAGAAGAAATATTCCAAAAGGCAAATGTGTGGTTTCTTGGTCATTTGACGTCCCTTAAAAATGACAATAAAAAGTGAAGAAAAAGTCGCCTGTAACTCAAAAAGGTACCAATAACAACTATACTACAGCCTGCAAAAAATACATCTTCACTGAGATCCATAGATAGAAAAACAAAAAAGTTACTGGTCAAAGAAAATAGCACCACAGTACATATTTAAGAAATAGAGAATGTAAGTATTTTTTTTTAAGTGCTAAATGTAAAGAAAACCCTATATATTTGGTATCAATAGAATTGTATCAACCTGCAGAATACAGATAGCACATCAATTATACTAAAGATTGAATGCCATAACAACAAACCCCCGCAAACATGGCACAATTAAGTTTTTTTCACATTTCACCCCACTTAAATTTTTTTTTTACGGTCTTCCAGTATATTCTATGGTACGGTCACGGTACGGCACCAATAAAAAATTACATCTTGTCCTACAAAAAAACAAGCCTCCAAATTTAGATGGAAAAAGAAAAAAGTTATGGCTCTGAGAAGGCAAGAAGAAAAAAAACAAAGACCAGTTGTTAGGAATTGGTTAAACAGTTTAGTTGAAAATATCCAGAACATCTCATAGCATTGCAAAAATCATAGAAGGTTACGTATAACAACAGTAATGGAGTCTATAGGAATAATGGTTAACTTATAGATTTCACATCTTTATATTAAATGCAGCACAATGCTGAGAAACACTATGCTAAAGTTCACCTTTTAATGCAGGCACAACAGCCTCATAAACATGTGTGCAAAGGATGACCGACATGTTGCTATTCACATGTACATTCTATATGACAAAGTTGCTTTTACAATTAAGAGAGTGTGATATAGTAATGGATTCATTGGTAATATAAGACTTGAAGGTGGTGGTGGTGGTTACTATATACTCACATCATTGACAATTTGCAGAATCACAGACTGAACTACCTTTGGGACCAACTGGATAGGAGCAAAGAGACTGTTGCTTATTATAGCTAGCTGCCAGAATACTTGTAAATTTTGGAGGTCTTCTGAAAATAATACCTTTTTGTTTTTAGAGGCATTGGCCCTAAGAATGGATCTTTCAGTAACTAAAACCAATACTTATTAAGTGTGTTCTTAATTTGCAAATGTGCTGAATTTATTCGGTAACAGATTGATAGTTTTCGTAGAATATTTATTTTCCTATTTTTATTATTCAATAATGAGGATGACTTGGAGAAGCAATCCGACTGAGAGCTTGTAATTTGGACAGCGCTTTGGCTACTAGCTGCCTAGAATATCTTTTGTATAGAAATCGCCTAGGGACAACGGTGGCTTGTTCATCACATTTAACAGAATCTGTGCAGTTTTTTCACAGCCTTGTAAATTATCCATAGGGGACATTCTCCTTTCACGGTCTGTAACAGCCACTCCAGTAAACTTCATCTATTTTTTTGGTGATATCAAAAAAGAGAAACAGAGTATTTTAACTGATTCTGACAATTTATTTATAAATCTAATACAGACTCCATTCTGTATACTTTTACTTCATTAGCACTAGATATTTCTGCTCTGTACACCAACATCTCACACGGTTATGAATTTGATTGTGTCACTTAGTTTGCAAAATGTGATCCCAGTATCTCCACTACATAATCAGAGTTTCATATAAAAGGTCTATCTTTAATATCTCATAATAATAATTGTTTTATGTATAACCACACAGTTAAAATATAAACTTGAGGTACCTCAATGGGTACAAGATTAGCACCTGCATATACAAATTCATTCATGGATGTATTCGAACATCAAAACATATATTCTTAGTCAGAACACATGAAGCACATCATGCTGTATTAGAGGTTTATAGATGACCTCTTTTTTTATTTGGTCAAGATCTATAGAGTCCGTTACAAGTTTCATTAATCACGTCAAAAATAATGAATGGGGCATTTCTTTTGTTTCCACCTCCCATCTGATATCCATTGTGTTTTTGAATTTGAATATTTTCATAATCAACAATATATTTACTACTGCTATCCATTTAAGAGTATAGATACCAACAGTTATCTTCACTTCCAGAGTGACCACTACAGACCTTGAAAGCAAAATGTCCCCTATGGATAATTTAGAAGGTTGTGAAAAAACTGCACAAATATTGGTAAATTTGATAAACAGGCCACCTTCATCACCAAACTAAAGATATTCTTGGCTACTGGTAGCCAATATGTTGTCCAGATTACAATCTCTCAGTCAGTTAGATTGCCTCTTTAAATCATTCTCATTATTGAATACTAAAACTAAGAAAAAATAGGATTCTATCAATAAGCTTCCCAATATAGTTTGGCACATTTTCAAATTAAGAACATACTTGACTCACAAGCAGTTTGCACTCACTCTGTCCCCTTAGGCTGTGGGTGGTTCTAAACAGTAATTAACATATTCAACTTCTAGCCCTTACTCTGACAGTGCAGGGATGTTATCTTAACAAGATTAAAGAAAAAAGCCATACTTTTTCCCCCAAGATATGTACTTTTTTGTTTAGTAAGCAATTTTTTAGATGTAATTAGTTTGCTCGGCTAAGTTGCCTTGGTCATCTCTGTTTCTGCTCCTAAAGCTAATAGATAAAAACCCTCCACGGTATGCAGATAACCTAAAAAACCTGTATGCATCAGAGAGCTCATAAAAATTCATCTTAGCTCAAAATTTAAAAGTAAAATCTATTGACCAATTATTAGAAAAATCTTTTTTTAACTGTCCTTTATTTAAAAGCAATCTTTGTAGTGAGAAAATTTCTTAAATAATTATTGGTTTTAATTACTGAACGATTCATTTTTAGGATCAATACTTCTTAAAAAAGTAGGTATTATTTTCAGAAGAAATCCCACGTTGAAAAGTAACCTGGCAAATAGCTATAATAAGTAACAATCTCTTTATTCCTTCCCTTTGGTTCACAAGGGTTTGGTTGCATTCTAAAAATTTGCCATGCGTGAGTCTATAGTAACCACCACCATCTTCCCGTCAAAAAATTTATAAAAAAACCTTACTATACCACAATCTCCGAATTGTAAAAGGAATATACCATTAGAACGTACATGTAAATAGCAATATGTCGGCCGTACGACCCATGCTTGCACACATGTCTATGTGACCATCGTGCCTACATTAAAAGTGTTGAACATCAGCTCAGTGTTTCTAAACATTTCATAATAAAGATTGGAAATCTATAACCATTGTTCCTATTTACTCCACCTCTGCTGGTATACATAACCTTCTACAAGTTTTGCAACGTTGTGAGATATTCTGGATACGTAAACTAAACTAACTCAAAATAAAACCCTTGTATTAATATATTGATTTTAGGTATTTTAGTCATTATATGCATTACTTTATTTAAATTTCTTTCATCCTTTTGACCTTTTTAATTTTCCTTTTTTAATTACCCCAAAATTTTATTCATGCCTTTTTGGGGAAAAAATTTGGCCATTCCAAAACCTCACATTTTTAAGAGGGCCCTGAAAAAAATTTTTTCGTCGGCCCCCACCAAGATCCCAAAAATGCTATCAAAAAATCTGTCCCCCTTTGCACTTGGGCACTCACAGGCACTTATCTTATAAGATGTACGTTTGGGGTGGCAGGTTAAACTTTTTTATGAAACCACCCCCTATTTTGAAACATGGCGGGACCATTGAAAAAACTTGGGAATTTTTTACCGTAGTTTTACCCATAACCCCAATAATTGTAACTTCCGGCAGGGCCCTCACACCTTTTTTTCTTTTGGTAAGTACTTTTAATGTGTTAATGACTGTATTTTTACCCTTGAATTTGTAAAGTGCTGCGAATTTTGGGCTTTAGAAATAAAGATTATTATTATTATTTTTTTTTTATTTTTTTAATTTGTTTCTGGAACAATAAAGGCAGTTCTATTTTGATTGTGGACCTGAAGAAGTGCTGGTATACTGCATAAAACGTGCTGTCCATTGGTATAAGATTTGATATTGTAACCAATAAATATATTAATATGCTTTAACAATCTGGTGGTGATTGCGCCTGCGCATTCTTTGTTGGTTAAAACATTGTCTTCTCGCAAGCAAAATTCCAAGGTGGGGTGCTCTGCAGACGGCTGCTCAAAATTTTGGGACTTAGTGCCTTGAGCGTTGTGTCTCCTGATTGCACAATCTGAAGTGGTGATTGCAGCCTTGTTATTAATTTGCACTGGTATTTTATTCCTACTATAATACACTAGAAAGTGCCACCTTCCTCTATTTTTTTCTTTTACACTACCAAAAAAAGTACGCTGAAATACATCATGGTGGAGCCATAAAGAACCATAAATCAAATTCTAGCTCTATTTTCCAAAAAAAACAAGCTTTCGTGCCAGCACATGACGGGGGCATAGCGATAGTGTGACATTGGGAAAAAGAGCAAACATAGTGCAAATTTGTAAGAGTGGCATATGTTGGGCTAAAATTTTTGGGTGGTATCCAAACATATATTGCTAATAGAGAACAAAATGTACTGTGAAAACAGTCTAAGATTTAAGAGTTGCTGGAAAGGTTGTCAGAACTGTCATTGGAATTACATGGACAATCAATGATTTCAGTGGTCATTGGGTAATACATCATTTCCCATGCAGTCGTGTTAAAGTGTAATTGAACACTAGCTACTAACTAGTTCCATTAGTTCCATCTATAAAAGTAACTACCTCTTACACATATTTTATTCAGGTTTAGATCCCTTATGTGCTGACTGGGAAAAAGATCACATGTGCAGCTAATTGCTAGAGCAAGATGAAAAACTGCACACCCCGTGCCATGTTGTGTTGGACACTTAAAAAGTGTGGGCAGCCCGCCTGGTCTAATAGTATTGGTGGCACTAATAGGTTGTAAGCCGCTTTGTTGTACCACACGTATCTATATTTTTGGCAAACACTTTTTTTGTATTTTCCCTTTTATTATACAATGGTTTGTTAATGTTTTTCTTATTATGTCATATTACGTTAACTGTCAGGTTTCTAGGTAAAGCTATAAGAATATATTTTTATATTCATGCACTCAGTATGGAACTGGGTTTCCTGGGGACCATTGGTGGAGTTTATTTAGAAAGCCCAACTTCTATGTATTCAGAAACAATGTCATCTTAATTGTAAGCAATATACACAAAGGACTTCAATAAGGTCTAATAGGTTGTTTACAGCCAACCATTTTCTGGGTTGAGTCACAAAGTCAAATTCAAGGGGGGTTGCCTCCTATGAACCTTTGATTTCCATCTTGTGCCAGAGCATTTAACACATGGAGGATACTCCGGTATCAGGCTTTTTATTCAACATATGTAATTGACCTTTATTGATACCACAATTATAAATAGCTTCAATTATCCAGCTTCTGTAAGTGGCCAATATGGGCCAGTCAGTTGTTTAAGGAAAGAAGGGTATTTGCCCTCGGCAAATGCCATTTTAAGGCCAAAAGGTTAAAAATTCCCCCCCAAAATCATTTTTTATTCTGTAAGCCCCATCCGTGACACGATGTCAAGCAGGGTTAAACCTAATCCCACTTGGGTAAACTTTTTTAACTAGGTTTCCCCTTTTTACAATGGATGTAACTTTGCTTCTTGTCACTTTGTGACAAGCTGATCACAAAGTGTCCCTCTGGAAGGCCTCACAGAGATTAACTGCAATCTGAAGAAAAACTTGGGGATGGCAAGGCTTCTTTAAAAAATAAATACTAAGCTACTGGTGCCCCATTAAAAAACAAAACTTACTTTCTTCTTCCGTTTCCCTTTCCAAACACTGGTAGTCTTGGCTTCTGTTTCACCCCTTCTTCCAATAGGGGGGCGCCGTTTACTGATTGTGCGTGGTCACGTGTCTCTACTTACATCACAATTCAGAGCCATTCCTTCCTCCATGACAACCCCATTCGAAAGAATAACAAGGTAAACAGAAGACCGGTAAGACCAAGTATTAGAATGGAAGAAGGTGAGTATAGTTTTTTTTTGTTTTTTTTTTATGGAGCACCAGGAGCTTAGTATTTATAGGAACCAAACAATCCCCTTAATTATGCAGTGTCCAGTCACATCAGTGTGCACTCCATAGGAATAGACACTCTTTGTAACCGTTCTCAGTTGTGGCCAAGAGGTGAAGATCCTAATCATAGAACAAAAACCTTATAAATTAAAAGTGTTGAAAAGGGTTTTTAAAGCGGACAAACCCTTTTACTTTTAAAACAAATCCACTTTTTCAAAAAAAATTTCAAAACCTTTAGCAGAATCATTTTCTGCTTAAAAAAATTCCTTTCATTTATTGTTTTTTCTATTCTCCTGAGTTAAAATAAAACATGGACGCACCTGATCAAATCCAGTGGCTGATACTTGTACCACATTCCCCATCGAGCCCAGCGCTCATACAATAGATGCCTGTGATTCTGGGCCCCAAAGGTTTTGATTGGGTGTCTGCTCTTGTAACTCCCCTGCAAACAAAACAGAAAATAACAACCATTTTCTTTTTAAATATCGTACAATGAATAACAGTTCAATATTTGTTGTTGCTTTGGCAAAGATATTTATTGGGATAAATATTTTGTAATGTTTTATTAATGATGTGGAATCAAATATATGCAAATAATGTGAACAGACATAAAATAAAATTTTATTCTGTGTACAAATATTTGCTATATTTAAAAAACGCCCCTCTTTATGAGGACAGTTTTGGGTCTGAAATCCAATTCATTTTTTAAGATTTTTTATATCGGTCCAAACTACATTTTACTGATATTGAGCTTTATAGCTACTACTATAGAATCATGATATATAATTTAGGCTGCCTGAAGAAACCAGTAAGGGGAGCTCAGGTGCTAATGGCATACTGTCTATACATTGAACTCACTAAGACTATATACCATAAGCTTTGGGCGGGTTGTATGAGGGGACTAAAAATTACAACCCTGGATAATTGCCAGATGTGCTAAATGATGATTTCTAAAGTATAATTCATTCTTTAAATTTGATACTATCTCAACTTTATGGAAATTTTTATTTTCTACCTATGCTTAAAGTTTAATTTATAAATAATGGTTTTCAAACCACCCATTAACAATAAGTGGTTTGAAAAATTAGTTACCTAACAATAGCTATTGTAAATTACAAGGTGCAACATTTACAGACCATAAAACTTGACACAATCAATCAATATCATTGAGGAGGATGTACTGTACTAAACAACCATAGGAGAAAATGTCTGTTCCAATGGTCAACATTCGATCTAACATATCTCCAGTTCTCAGAGTCTTTATACACATACATGTCAAAGTACAGCATAAGCCATTATTTCTATAAGTTCTGTTTATATGTTTAGCACAGCATTCACTTAAAAATGTATTGTCCATTCATGAATCTGATATAGTGATTTTACTCAACACACAATGTTAATTGGTTCCAGGATGACCATTTTATGTTGAAACCATAACTCTATGGAAAACTAGTAATTGGTTCCCAATGTCAAAATTTTCACCCAATATAATGCAAAATGGAGATTAAAGAAAACTAAGCAGATAACTATTAGAAATAAAGTGTGTCCTATATAAACTCAGAGAGAGCTGCTGGAAGCTGGAAATCACTTTCTATTTAGAGGACTGGAGCTTCATTGGGTCATGTACTTTATATACAATGCACCAGAAACAAAAAAAAAAGGGGGGCCGCTTCTGATGCCCAAAGAAGCCGCTCATCCTGGCACATGTAAAGTGCAATACAGGACATGTAGTACTACATTGTACTGTAGAGAGGTGCAAATAGACCACCAATCACTCCATGTACTGCAGTAATACAGAGGTTTTACAAGTAAAATTTTGTTATTTGATTAGATCTTACAACAATTAGATAAGTCCTAAATCGTAATTGTATGGTGACTGTGGTTTTAGGATACAATCTCCAGGGAAGGGAGGAAATGGTGGAAATATTGTATCCTCAGGCCATTGTAACTTAAAAAGGACTTATCACCTCCAGAAAAACCTCATGAGGTAACAGGAGACGAAAGTACAAACACTTCCATAAATATGTTTCATTAGGAAAATCAAAGCATGTCACCTTTAATTCAGTTTTTTTGTTTTTTAAAGCGCTGGCCCTTTAAGACAGGACTGAAGTCAGGCCAAGTCAGCACCTGACAGTTTCACAGAGCTGTCAACATAGTGATCCATCCAGCTAACTGCTTCTGAGCTGGGAGAGTCCACTGTGAAAGGGGGAGTCAAGAAGTCTACATCATGAGCACACTGGTAAGCTCTGGGCTGCTATTTCTGTGCTTGATATAACACTAGTAGCAGTGTAATTTAGATGCATGTAAATCCTGTCACACTATGTCGTCAGTGTACTGTGCCTGCTGCAGTAAATGTAATGGGAGACTCAGATTACACTGTACATGCAGCTATGCCATCAGCTCCCCATGCACAGTTGGTATGTTCCAACAGAAGAAATCCTGATAGATAAAGATCTTTGTCTAAGAAAGTAAAACTAAAACCTGTGTCCCTTTAATACTGCAATAAATCATCTGATTTGCTAATGGCATGTATTGGAAAAAAGTATTATAATTTCATCTACTATTATTTTTTGTGTGTTTGTGTGGAGGTGATCTTTAAGGGATCGCCATATATGATTGTATCACAGGCCCAAGGCATTGTAATGGAAGCTCACAGTTTTCATGAAAGTCATTATGTATACACAGTTGCAGTTGTCTTTAGTTTTGCTTGATCACTTTCAATATACTGTAGGAAGTTCCTGGAAAGTATATTGTTAAACCCCTAGACTTACCTCGTGAGGTGGAAATGCTGCTTCATACGATCCATTGTTTAGCAATTTGTTGATTCCTAAGAGGAAGAACACGTTAATGGACCTTCAGCTTATAGATTCCTCCTTTAAATAACACATATTTTTTCTTAATTTGCTGCATGGGATATGATTTTTACTTGCTTGATTTTACAAACAAATGTGAGCAATTCACGGCAGATCTGCATATTATTTTAAAGAAATACAAAATTATCATTTAGGGCTTTTTACACATTTTAGAGAACCATTTTCTTTAATTAATAGAAGAGGAAGTAGAATAAATTAAAACCAGGCCCCCACTCTCTAAGGGCCCATATGTAGCCTGTGTGGTATTCATGTGTTTTTTTTTTAAAGTAAGCATATCTAATAACCTGATTGGATGAAATATTGTTTTTTCCATTTTAGCTGGTAAGTAATAAGGGCCAATTTTTCAAAGAGAATATAAGTGAATACACAGTGTACATTAGCTGTCTGAGACTTTATTTACTCAATTTTTTTATTTCTATCACGTCTATGAAGACATAGATAACTCACCCATTTTTGATTTTGCATCTTCGTACTTTGTCCTCTGCAAAACATGATGGACAATGCGGCTCCTTGTAGAGTTACTAAAGAACGTGTCTTTGTTGTTTATGGTGAAACTGTTTAAGATAAAGCCAGAATCAGATTTTTAGTTTAGACTTTGAGATAAAATATACATAAAATTATGTGTATAATATATATAATTTTATTTTCATTAGGCTCCAAGGGTTTATGCCACCTAGACAGACCATGTGGCTTCTATGGGGTCCTTGGAGAGATGTGTCCCAGCCCTGGTTGGACCTGTGCAGGGCTTTACTCCAGTGGAACTACTGGCAAACAAAAGTGGTGGTCACGTAGAGTAGAATTATCTTGAGAATAAAAGGATGTTAAAGTCCAACTAACCAATCTGTTGTAAGGGGAGAGTCAGAACATACCTACACATAGCCGATGGTCAGCTTATGTGCAGCAGTCAACTGTGAGGTATTTGGCTCATGACTCACATCAGAATGGTACACAAGCTTGACCTATATGAAGGCTCAGTGCCATGCTTGCCCCAACTTACTTTCAAAGGTTTACATCAATTTGTTTATATATATATATATATATATACCCAGCACAGATTTGACTCTTGTCTTGTTAGAAACATATGAGAGTCTCTTGCAAACATCTAGACAAAATGGAAATTTTTTTTTATTTTTTTTTAAGGTAAGTCTTCATATAGGTCAAAGTTTATATCATGAATATATATATATATATATATATATATATATATATATTATTTTATATATATATTATATATATATATATATATATATATTATATATATATAAACAAAGGGGATTGTGGTGGACCAGAGATATGTGTCACCAAGGACCCTGGCCTTGGTGAGGTGAACACATGTAATTTCATGTGTCAGCGGCGGTAGGTTGCTAACACACATTTTATTGTTAGTATATTTGCACAGCAAGTAGTCTGGGTCTGGTTTTCACAGGAGCAGTCAGAGTTGGGTGGGTGGCTGCTCCCACATCGTCAGGTCCAGGCCAGAGTTTGTTTTGCTGTATGTAAGCCTGGAGATCAGGAGGGAAGTGGTAATTTGGATTGTCTGTGTTGCTGGGAGAGTGCTGGAGTGCGCAGCAGAAGATCCCAAGAGCAGACTACACGGCCGGTCTCAGTTTGAGACAAGAAAGGCTGGAGGCCTGATCTGACACAGGACTGTAAGTGTCTCGCACGGACTGTGTGAACTTGTTTTATTTTCTCTGCATTATGGCTGAAGTTATGCCCACGTTTGTGTTGCTTTCTGTTTAAGGCTGAAATAAACGCCTGAATGTTTAAACAGAGCTAAAGGACTGGTCCTGTATTATCCTACCATCGAGCTGATCCCTTACAATAAATATATATATATATATATACTGCAACCTTATAGCTGGCTGTCACAGTCATAGCACGATTCAGTCTCCGTTGATAAAGAACATTTCCATTTTGTCCACATGTTTGCAAGGAACTCTCATGTGTCTCTAACAAGACAAGTGTAGAATCTGTGCTTGGATATAAATACTTGATGGAAACAATATCCTGTTAAATATTCTGTGTGAAAATGAAAGCAGCTTTCTGTGGGTGTTGTGGGATGTATACGGAACAAACAGTGAAATCAAATATACAGGATTAACTCTTTCATTTGAACTATACTAAGACAAAAAGACTCAGCCAGAGAACATAATTGTTTACCAGGCACCAGAGGTTTACACCCACGGAGGTCATGTAGAATGGGGGAATTTGCTTTTTGGGGCCAGGAGTGTAATTATGTAACATTCCATTTGTACAGTCATTATATAAGTGAAAGGTTGACAGTATAAAGAATGACTTTTGGTGCAAGGTTATTAATGAGAGAAGCTTAAGGTAAACTGTTCCTGCAGCCTCCAGAGCTGACATTTTCAATAATGCCTTATAGACCTTATAAGGTCTAGAAAAGTAGAATAATGATAAGTATTAGTTGTCACCACCAGTTGTACAAGTTGGAAACACATGTCCATATTTAAATCTAGCCCTTCAAAATATAGCTGTAAAGGGGGCTGGCGCGGGCGCCGCTGCCCCCCGCATCCGCCTCCCTTCCTGCGACCACCCCCCTGTTGCCCGGGCGCCGGTTCACTTACCCGTCCACGCTCCTGTGTACGCTGATCCTGCCTGTCCCGGCCGCCGCACGCGTACCCGCTGCCTAGGGCGAGCGCCTGACGGCTGGTCTGGATTTAAAGGGCCAGCGTCCCAGTAATTCGTCTATTGCCGGGCGCTGGTCCTATTTAAGGAATACGCCCCCCAGCACTCTCTGCCAGTTCATTGGTGTGCGTTATCTAGTCTAGAGAGTGTTGGAAGTCCTGCCTGATTATCCGTGTACCAGTCCGTCTGCTATGTTTCCTGACCTTGCCTGTTTGCCGCCTGCCCTGACCTTGTGCCCGTCTCTGACCATGAATCTCTGCCGCCCGTCCTGACCTTCTGCCTGTCCCCGACTACGCCTCTGGATTACGATTCTGTATCACGCAGTACCCCGGCCGCCATCGCAAGCAGTCATGTCAGGGGTAGCGACCTGGTAGCCTCACGCCGCAGCAAGTCCATCCCGCTTTGCGGCGGGCTCTGGTGAATACCGGGGGCTACTTAGACTCCGCTTCCTGGCGTGGCTTACGCCATCATCGCTTGCGGTGGTCCAGCGAATCCACCATACCCATGACAGTACGAACTGGTCATGGATTCTGCCAGGGTACCTCTGCCTGAACTCCAGGACGTCGTGACGGCTGTCGCTCAGCAGAGCCAGCGTATTAACCAGCTCGCGGCCATGACGCAGTACCTTGCGGCCCGTCTAGCTCCGCCGGCGGCTGCTTCCGCCACGCCAGCACCAGTTGCTCCGGCTCCATCTCTGCATCTGCCACTTCCTTCACACTATGATGGAGATCCGAAGAAGTGCAGAAGCTTCATCAGTCAGTGCTCCATCCACATCGAGATGTTGGGTATCTATTCCCTACCGAGCGGGCTAAGGTGGCCTTCATAATTAGCCTTCTAACGGGCGAAGCTCTGGTCTGGGCCACTCCGCTATGGGACCGAGGAGATCCGTTGACGGCGAATCTACAAAGCTTCCTCCAGGGGTTTCGCTCAGTCTTCGAGGAACCTGGCTGCACCTCCTCCGCCACTGCAGCTCTGCTCCGCCAGGGCGACTCTACTGTGGGTCACTACTCCGTGCAGTTCCGCACCCTAGCCTCTGAGCTGGACTGGAATAATGAGGCTTTGGTGGCAACTTTCTGGCAAGGCCTTTCGGGGCGAATTAAAGACATCTTGCTCCCGTGTTCCAACGACCTCCACTACCTCCGCCTTGGGTTCCTGCGGCCGAACCCATACAGTTCAAGAAAGCCCACCTGACCCAGGAGGAACGCTCGCAGCGTTATCAGAGGCAGCTGTGCTTCTACTGTGGCGGTTCTGGCCACTTCATTCGGGACTGTCCGGTGCGCCCGGGAGACCCTCACTTGGGGTTCGCAGGAGAGGCATTCCTAGGTGTCAGTGCGGCCTCTCTCCGTCTGACCATTCCCGTACTCTGTGGAATTTCGCCGAACTGCACCTTTCAAGCCACTGCCTTCCTTGATTCGGGGTCCGCTGGAAATTTTGTCGGCCAAGCTCTGGTGTCCAAGTTTCGTCTCGTGACCCCTCTGCAGAAACCCATGTTCATCTCCACCGTCAGTGGCAAATGCCTACAGGACGCTATACGATTCTAAACTGCGCCCCTCACCTTGCAAATAGGCGCCCTACACAAGGAGACTCTGAAACTTCTTGTTCTGCCTCGTTCTTCTTCTGAAATTCTTCTGGGCCTTCCTTGGCTGCAAGACCATGCTCCGACCTTAAACTGGAACACGGGCGAAATTATCCGTTGGGGCCCCGCGTGCCCCTCGCAATGCCTGCCTGCACTCCGTCCAGCTCTACGACCCGCCTCTGTGAAGTCTACGGAGCCTCTGCCAGGTCTGCCCACGCCGTACCAGGATCTGGCCGACGTTTTTTCCGAAAGACAGGCCGAAAGTTTTTCCCCCCGCAAACCCGGCCCTTTTGACTGTCCTATTGGAACCTGCAACCCGGTACTACTCCTCCCAGAGGCAGGGTTTATCCTCTCTCTGTCCCGGAAACTAAAGTCATGTCGGAATACATCCAGGAGAATCTCCGTAAGGGCTTCATACGCAAGTCTTCCTCGCCTGCGGGGGCCGGATTCATCTTTGTTGAGAAGAAAGATGGTACTCTCCGGCCCTGTATCGATTATTGGGGACTGAACAAAATCACTGTAAAAAATCGATACCCCCTGCCTCTAATCTCAGAGCTTTTTGATCGCCTACGTGTTGCAAAAATTTTCTCCAAGTTGGACTTACATGGGGCATACAATTTGATTCGTATCCATGAAGGCAACGAGTGGAAAACGGCCTTTAATACCCGAGATGGCCATTTTGAATATCTTGTCATGCCATTTGGCCTCTGCAATGCTCCAGCGGTGTTCCAGAATTTCGTCATTGAGATCTTCCGCGATCTCCTATATGTCTGTGTTATCGTTTACCTTGATGACATCCTAATCTTCTCTCCAGATCTAGAGACTCACTGCCACCACGTCCGCCAGGTGCTCAAACGTCTCCGTGACCACCAGTTATATGCCAAACTGGAGAAATGCCTGTTTGAACACACCTCGTTGCCTTTTCTGGGGTACATCATCTCGGATCAGGGTCTCCAGATGGATCCTTCTAAGCTGTCTGCAGTCTTACAGTGGCCCCGACCAGTGGGTCTTCGCGCTATCCAGCAATTTCTGGGGTTTGCGAATTATTACAGACAGTTTATTCCGCGCTTCTCCACGCTCGTGGCCCCGCTGGTGGCACGTTCGAAGAAAAACGCCCTTTCTAGATCCTCGGACACTGTGGGCTTGGAGCCGCCTCTGCAACACATAATTCCTCCGGAACGTCTCCTCACGGCGGCACCCATGGATCTTCAACATCTACTTCCTGGCAAGACCTACGTCCGCCCTGCCTTGCGGCCCCGAATCCTTAAGTGGGGACACTCTTCTCGAACAGCTGGCCATCCTGGAGTACATAAGTCTCTTCAATTAATCTCTCGTTATTATTGGTGGCCCACCCTCGCTCAAGACGTTAGAGTCTTTGTCCTGGCTTGTACCTCCTGTGCCCGTAACAAAGTCCCTCGCCTCAGACCCGCGGGTCTGCTTCTGCCTCTTCCAGTGCCAGAAAAGCCTTGGTCTCATATAGCCATGGACTTTGTTACCGACCTCCCGCCCTCCTCCTCCACTGTCATTTGGGTAGTGACTGATAGGTTCTCTAAAATGGCTCATTTTGTTCCCCTGCCCAGGTTACCCTCCGCTTCTCAGTTGGCCCAGCACTTTTTCCAGCACATTTTTCGGTTACATGGGCTCCCTTTGCATATCGTCTCTGATTGGGGGGTTCAGCTTGTGTCAAAATTCTGGCGGGCTCTGTGTGCTCAGTTGCAGGTTCAGCTGGACTTCTCGTCTGCATACCACCCTCAAACCAATGGGCAGGTAGAGAGGGTTAACCAAGTTTTGGGGACCTACCTACGACATTTTGTATCCGGCAAGTCACAAGTCACACAACAGGCCCTTCTACGGGCCTCCACTCGCACCAGGCCGACAGGTCCCGGAGACCTCCGCCCATATTTAAGCCGGGTGATAGGGTTTGGTTATCCGCCAAGTACATCCACTTCAAGGTGCCCAGTTACAAGTTGGGCCATAAGAATTTTGGCCCTTTTGTCGTACTTCGGCAACTAAACCCGGTGTCCTACAAGCTCCGCTTGCCTCCTACTCTGCGTGTCCCGAATGCCTTCCATGTCTCTCTCCTCAAGCCTGTGGTGCTGAATCGCTTCTCCCGTGGATCTGTCTTACCTTCTCCCGTGGCCGACTCTGATAACATCTGTTATAACGCTGATAACATATTTGAGGTCAAGGAGGTGCTGGCGGAGAAGACAGTGAGGCGGAAGTGGTTCTTTCTTATTGACTGGAAGGGGTTCGGGCCGGAGGAGTGTTCGTGGGAACCGGAGGCCAACCTGTCACCTGACCTCCTCTCTTGGTTCCAAAAAAAAGAGGGAGAACCTAAGGGGGGGGGGTACTGTAATGGGGGCGGGCGCAGGCACCGCTACCCCCCGCGGCCGCCCCCCTTTCCGCTGGGGGGCGGGCGCGGGTGCAGCGGCTGCCTGCGACCACCCCCCCTGCTGCCCAGGCGCCGGCTCACTTACCCGTCCACGCTCCTGTGTACGCTGATCCTGCCTGTCCTGGCTGCCGCCGCCGCGCGCGCGTACCTGCTGCCTAGCGCGCGCGCAATGGCTGGTCTGGATTTTAAGGGCCAGCGTCCCGGTATTTGGTCTATTGCCGGGCGCTGGTCCTATTTAAGGAATACGCCCCCAGCACTCTCTGCCAGTTCGTTGGTGTGCGTTATCTAGTCTAGAGAGTGTTGGAAGTCCTGCCTGATTATCCGTGTACCAGTCCGTCCGCTACGTTTCCAGACCTTGCCTGTTTGCCGCCTGCCCTGACCTTGTGCCCGTCTCTGACCACAAACCTCTGTCGTCCGTCCTGACCTTCTGCCTGTCCCTGACTACACCTCTGGATTACGATTCTGTACCACACAGTACCCCGGCCGCCATCACAAGCAAGTCACGTCAGGGGTAGCGACCTGGTAGCCTCACACCGCAGCAAATCCATCCCGCTTTGCAGTGGGCTTTGGTGAATACCGGGGGATTACTTAGACTCCGCTCCCTGGCGTGGCTTACGCCATCATTGCTTGCGGTGGTTCAGCGAATCCACCATACCCGTGACAATAGCACAATGCACAGAAAAGAAGAAGCCCTGTAACAAAGTTTTAATGGCGCCCACCACTATTGTGATTATTGTATCTAATGTTTCCTTCCAACTACATGCCCTATAAAATGATCCTGGGGTCAATTATCTGATTCCTTGTTTACCAACAATGCACCTATCCAGTAACAAAAGGGAGGGAACAATCAAAACCTCTCTCTTTAAGGGAACCATAACAACTGTATGATCTACCTCTATGGTAAAATTGCTCTTGGTACATGAAACAGTGGTGGTGTCTGCAATGTTATAGACTAAATATGTGAATTCCAGAAAGGAAACGTTCCAAGAATGATCAGAGATTGCAGAGGTTGTAAAATAGTCTTCGACCTGGGACACCTAAGCTGTTGTGAACATCTACCAGTAGCTATCAGTCGCATGAGCCTGCTAGGAGCAGTGGTATTGTGACTGCTAGAGTGCTGAAGGTTGGTCACATCTGCTTCCTCTGTACAAAGGGTGCCTCTTGTTGGATTGTTGCCATTGCCATTCTAAAGGACATGTACAAATAGGTTTCATATGTGTAAATATTTCCATGTAAAAGTGTATTATGTTTATACAGTATTTTGAGCTGTCAGTATTTGAAATTCAAGGCACAACTTCTACAAGCACCAAAATGAATCAGTGGCAAATAACAGAGGATTGGTTCTCTTTAAAAATGGTGACAGTTACTACACTCAGTGAACTTTCATTTTGTGGTCCCTTGAAAAGTTTGAGCTCTATCCTAAGTAATACATCCCTATATGTACAATATCAGCAGACGTCAACATTAAGGCTATGTCTCCACGGCATAGAAATACCATCGTATTTTTGGCAGTTTTAGGATTCTAAAACTGCTGAAAATCCGATCGTTCATCCTGCCCCTAGACTTTAGAAGAAAAAACGACCTGTAGCCTACACAAGTCATTTTTTCTCTGCTCGTTTTCTGGTGATGACGTATTTAGCAACATGTTGTGTATTACACTTTTAATTTTTTTGCCGTCGGTTTCCCATACAATTGATTGTATGGGAAACCGACGGCAAAAAAATGAGAAACAACCACGGTTTTTGTCACGTTTTGCATGAATCGGACAAAAAACGGTTGACTTTTTCACGTTTTTTGTCCGATGCGGTGTAGACATAGCCTAAGTCATAAAATTGATAACATCTGCTACAAAACTGTTTTACCCTTCATAATAGAGGATAGGATGTTGCATTCAATGTCTGCCATTTTGTAGGCTATGGATAATTGCCTTTTGTCAACCGGTCACAAAAATGCTCAAATTAGTCCTCATTTTTATCTCTTTCCTCCCCCTCTCTTCCTACCCATAATTAAACTCTGTCTTTTATACTGTACAATCCTAGAAAAGTACACAAGGAAAAGTTGCTTTACAGTGAGGCAGACATGTTGTTGTATTATTGGCGCAGAGTCACTCAAATATTTCTTCCTAAGCTTTTCATTCATTTTAAAGAAAATTTGTGCCATCTCCGGACATATGTGTTTTAGTAAATCCTTTTGTTCCCTGGGAAATAACAATTCTGGAGCATTTTCTCTAATAACTCTGTGTTGTGCTGTTCCTCTGTTATTCCTTCTAGAAATATATGACTGAATCAGTCAGATTGGTGTAGCCATTCCAGTTTTCAAAGGGGCGTGTCCCTACACACACTGACTGTCAGCACTGATTGGACAAAATCAGACTGTATAAGGACACACCTCAAATGGTAACACCCATCTGACTGATTCAGTAATACATTTGTAGAAGAAATAACAGGGGATCAGATGTTATTTCAGAGGGGACACAGAGAAAACTGACAATGCAGAAATGGCCACAGGTCCTTTCTTAATAGATGAAGCAGAAAGGAAGAAGCTATAATGACATGGAAAAATTCGGAATAAAAAACTGTTAAGAAATGTTGAATAAAAATCTAGAAACACTTTTTCACAGATCAAGTTACTTTTGCATTTCTTAGATGCTTTATTTGGATCCGGCCAAACGTGAGCAAGCAGCTTTAGCTGAATGACTTAACACAAGAAGTTTGCTGATATTCACTTACTGGTGCATGCGAGCTCGGCTGAACGGAGCTGTATAACAATCCGTCTCCTCGAGATCTGGAAGGGCCTCTTTGTCAAGCTTCATTGGGTTTCTAGGCAGCCAGCTTTTGAATTGCCTTATATTTCTCTGCAAACTAAAAGACATAAATGTTTTATAGCAATGAACTTCATCAGATTTGACCTTGCTCAGAGACTCATGAAATAACATCTGAATCTTAGTGACTCAAGGCACTGCCATTACTGCAATCAAATGGATATTAGGTCACCCATCGTCTGAAACCAATGTCAAATAAAATTCTAGCATTGGTTATAGAAGCTGGTAGAGTCTCCATCATACCTGTGTAGTCGAAACTCTTGGTTTTGTTTAATTGAAAATGAAAATCATAGCAAGCAAAGATTTTGAGAGTAAATCATATCCTCCAACTGATTACTGCGATTAGTTTACCATATATTCTTTATATTACTAACCTATCTAGGAGATTTGTCAGAAAACAACAAAGAAATTTGAAAAAGTAATGTCCTGATCCACCATTGATCGTGTTAATACAATGTTATTGTAGATGTGGCTACACACAAAAAAAATCACAGTTAGTAATTTTTTCATTGGGATTCTCAAATATGCAGGGGAAGCAAGCAGCCTTAATGGAAAAAAGATTGTCAATTCAGTTAGCATGCATAGTGATGTACCATTGACTTAGTCAGAAAAATGTTGGCCCATCTACAAAGTTTAGGGACAGGTTTTTAGCTGTAAATGAAGCCTGCATCACATGGATCCTGTATAAGAAGTCTATTGAAATCTCCATGCCTATAAAAATGTGCCTTTATCTACCATGTACACCTGGCATGCAAAACCGCATGCTATATCACAGAGGTTTTCTACTTAAGTAAGCACAAATAAGCCTAAGGAGCTGTAAACCCCATACTTTTTTGGACTCACAAAGGGGTTCTGCCCGGGGTTTCCCTGAACTTTTTTGGGGGGCTGTCTCACAAATCGTTTTCCCCTTTCATCCCTTTAGTCATTTTTATTTTTGAGTTCAGGGGCCCTTTCCTACTGGGCTTTACTGCCGCAGTGACGACTGCTGAGGGGACCTGCACTGGAACCCTATCAGAAAAGACAAAAAGGGGTCTGTAACTACAACAACCTGGGGATTTAAATTAAACCCCCAATACAAGAGGGGAAAACCCAGGTTTAAGGTGGGGACACTGTTTTTTGGCCCATATATTGCAAAGTGTCTTGTTTTAGCAAGATCTTAAATAAAAAAAACAACCCTTTTTGATTGAGAAAAACCCCTTTAATTTTGGATGTAATACGAGGGGCCCAGTAAAACTTTTAAGGGGAAGGAAAAAAATGCAGCCAGATGGAATATGGACATGGACAGAAACTCAATGAAATATAACTAGGATTGGACTGGCCCATAAGAGAATCACAGGATCCATGGAGGGAACATGTTTTGACACAATAGTGTACTCCATATATATCCATGTTCCTAGGGGTTACCAAAAACAACTTCATTTGGGAAATTTTTGACTTAAAACCCCCAATCCCCCAGAAAACCAAATTAAATTTTTAAAACATGTACAATGTTTTAAAATTAAGTGGCTTTACAAAAATACTTACAGTTATAGCAAAGATTAACTTGACGGATAATGTACCATGATTTCATGGCACAGAACTTTGTCAATGCTCTTTAATGGCTTTTGTTTAGAGATGAGAGCAGAAAAACACAGAAACCCTTTTGAAAACTTAAAACGACTTTGGCTACCCCCAAAAAAACAGCACAAAGTAAAAAAGGGCCTTTTTGTTTTTAAAAAATTTTTCCCCGGGAAGGGTCAAAGGGAATTTTTAAATTTTTTCATGATATAAATTCACTTTTGTTTTAAAAACCCCAAAAATTTAGCTTCAATTCACATAACAACCCTTTTAAGAGGGAAACCATTAGACAGACAAAACTTAAAAAACCTTTGAAAAAATTTATTACAAAATTATATTTTCTTTAAAAGCTGGACATCATATGCTATTTATCTAGAGATAAATTGAGCCAAAAGAAAATCCAAAGTAGAACACATCTGTACCATTTTTTTGGAAGATCCAAAAAAAAAAAACCTGGGATTTTAAGCAAAAATATTTTTAAAGGGTCAATTTTGGGCCATGATCTTGAAAATTTTAGTCACGGGGACTCGAAAGGGTCTTACTCCTGAAAAAAAAGGTGATGAGCTCTGGAATTACCATTTGTTTTGACTTTGCTTTCGAAAGTAACAGCAAACAGAGCCCTAATAATGCACAGTAGTCATAAAAAGATCTCTATAAAACTGGTTATGTGGCTTCCTGGAAAATATACCCCTTGGGTGGCTTTGGGTAAAGAGATTTTTTTTTTTCTAAAAAAAATTTTTGTAAAATTTTCAGTTGGGGGAAATAATTTTCCAAAAAAAATCTATACAAACTTATTTGACTTTTAACTTAAAAACCCTTTTTTTTGGGATTTATTTTTAATTTAATAAAGTAAACTGGGGAAATTTTTAGTTTACTTTACAAAATTTTTTAGGTTAGGTTTTGGTTACAATGAGCAAAAAAGCACATAAATAGAATACGAAATTTAGTCATCTTTAATTTTACAAAAAATTAAAATACATTTAAAAAGCTAAAACATTTTTTTTTAATTTTTTAAACAAACAAAATTTAACCAATGGAATAAAGGGCCAAAAGACACCCGAAGTTTGTTTTGGAGATTCAGTATCACCCTCATTGGGTTTTGGTTCCCCGGGTTCCCTTCCCAAGAGGGGGATTTTATGATTTTCCCAAAGAAAAACACACTAGCAAACACTACTGCTCCATGAAGAAGCCACACACTTGCCATCTATATGCTGCAGCAACATAAAATAACCAATAAAGAAAAAATTAATAAACCAAATCTAATGAAGGGGTAAAAAAGGAAAACAAAGCTTTTTTTCCTGTAGAAAAGTTGAGGGGGAACTTTTAAGTTTTTGTTTCTAAACCCTCCAGTCCTCAAAAACCCCCCAAAACAGGTCATTTTTTCAGTATCCCCCAAACGGGAATTTTCCCGACAAAAATTTATTCACGGGGGAAAAATTTCTGAGGAAATCGAAAACCGGGACCTGTTGGTGGGCCCTTGAAGATGGGTTGAAAAAAACACGTCTTAAAGGGTTTTTTTAAAATTATGACAAGTTTCCCTCTTGGCCGGGTTTTAAGGACATGAGAAATTTTTTAATGAGCTCTTTTTGGGACTTTTTTCCGTGCAGCTGCATTTTGGGGAAAAAAAGGGGCCACTCACGGGCCCTAACCTGGTGTTTTAAAAACCCTTTTTTGGGGGGTTTAGATCTTGACCCCTTTTCAGAGATCCTCATGTAGAGAAGTGATTGTCCAGATGAGACATTGCTTTTAATAACCATACATACCGCACTTTATTGCCGTGCTCTGAATGGAACATGGGGACGCTTAGCAGATTTTGTATTTATAAGGTCATTTATAACTTAGGAGGGTTGCCCAATTTAAAAAAATGCACGGGCATTGGGACTGGGGGTTTGGGGAGAAAAAAAACCCTGATACTTACCTAACTGCTCCCCAACACTCTGGAGCTTCTAGTGATCCGTTCCATTTACTTAAAGGCTTTTTAATTTCACGGGCCTTTGGGCCCCCAAATTTGGCTTTAAATTTTTCTTTTTAAAAGGAAAACCTCTTTAAGATTTTGCCCATGGTTACCCATTTTTCCCTAATTTTCGTTTTTGTTTCCACTTACAGATTTTGCAAAAATTATTTTAAAAATAAACTTGTTTACAGCAATTTAAAAACTGATCTTAGGACTTTAAAAGGGGGTTTTTGAAAACGATTTTTTTTTCAACCTCCTTTATCCAGTCTTCAGCTCTGTGTGCCAAAGGGGGTGTAAATTTGATTTTTTTTTAAATTTCCCTATCATGGGGCCCCCCTGCAGGATAATCACCGGGCCTTTTCCTCTCTGAAATCCAAAAAAAGGGTCTGTTTTGAAAAAGCTTTTTTGTAGTGGCTGAGAGGTAAGGGTTTTTTTGTTTTCACAGCAAAAGGGGCCCTTTAGGTTCAAATCCCTGGGGGGAAACCCAAAACCTGTTTTTTTTTTTTCCCCTTTATCAATGCACAACCTCTTTTGGGTTTTTTTTTTATTTCTTTGCACTTTTTGACTAATTACTAAGGAGCACAAAAGGACGGGTTATAGAATAAACACCCACCTGGGGTTTGAAAAACCAGTAGCTGCCTGAAAGGAGAGATATCTGAGCGTGTCTGACCAGGATTAAGGAGCTCTCAGCCATGGTCGTATCCCCTGGTGACGAGCTGTAAACAATGGATCACTCAAGGAGCAGCTAAGACAAGAACGGTGCGGGAAATTTTTAATAATTTAAAAATTTAAAATTTTTTGCTATTTCATTTTTTAAGTTTCCCCCCGCAATTTTTATTCAAAGGGGAAAACCCCTTTAAGAAAAGAGACTGAAAAAAAATACTAGGATCCAGCATAATATTTTGAAATAAAGGTTGAAATAAAGCCCTGTGTCACAGTATCGCAAAACTCAGTTACATCTACATCTGCTACAACATTGCAAAATTTCTCTCTGCATTTGGCTACAGTGATGAGAAACATGGGCATGATGTGCAAAGGAGACTTTGGTTTTATGATTAAATTTTTTTGATTATTAAAAAAGTGGTTTCAAATTTCAACACAAATCTGTCTACTTTTTAGGATTTTATTTTTTCATTTTCATATTATCAGACAGTTTGAAATGAGCAATTTTTTTAAAGAGGGTCCTTTTAAATTCCTGACCTGTTTGTTTTTAAATATAAATTTGTTTTTTGCGAAAATTTTGGGCATCGTCTCCTATTAAATTTGCTTTTTTCTGTTATTCCCCTTATAAAAAATTATGACTGAAATTTTGTTTTTTATGGGTGGGTTTCCATTTCCCGGGGTTTTTTCCCGGCCCCAAAAATAAAAAGTCAGCCTGATTGGGCCCGTTCAGGGACACACCCCCCAATTGGAAACACCCAGCGGGCAGATTTTTGTAATTACAATTTTTAGGAGGGAAAAGCCAACAAAAGCATTAGGAATGCCCCCGGAACACAGGTATTTACAAAACAGACATACTGTATCAAGGGAAAAGGGCCACAAGGTTCCCCTTTTAAGGGGGTGTGGGGACCTCTTTCTTTTAAAAAGGCCTTTTTCCCCTCCAAAGGGAAAACCCCGTGAAGTAACAGAATTTTAAATGAAATAACAGAATGGGGGGCTAACTACAACCCCCTTTCTTTAAATAAGCCAAAATTTGGGAAAATCAAAAACATTTAACGGTAATTCATTTTTTTAAAAAAGTGCTGGGCCCCTTTGATAGGACTGAAGTCGGGCCCAAATTTGGGGCCGACAGCTTGATGGAAACCCAAAGTTTTTTTGTTTTGTGAAAAAATTCTGTTTTTTGCTGGGAGAGTCCCCTTTTGAAAGGGGAGAAAAAGTCTACATCATGTGTTATATTAGCGGCAGTTTAATTGGTTTACTAGTGCTAAAGGGGGAAAAGGGTTTGGAAACAACAGGGGAAACCCCGCAACCTTTTTGGAAAGTTCTCACGTTTTTTTTTCGTGAAAATTTCGTTTTCAAATTTCAAACCCCACAAAGGGGCAAATTAAAAAAGCGGTTTTTAATGCGCACCCCCCCTTAAAGGAAAAAATTTGCTCTCCTAGAAGCTATGGGGTTTCGCGATGTCCCCCTGTGCGTACAACACCCAAACGTATTTACGGCCCCAGGGGGGAGAATGTAATGTTTAATTTTTAAACGGCGATTTCGCCTCGCTAACCAAAAACATGTCTATTTTGGGGGGGGGGTGCTGATCAGGCGTGGTTCCAAAACACCCGGCGTATTGCCCCCCAGGTACTATACGAGCCGGGAAAAAAGCCGTGTGATGAAGCCCCCCGTGTGGTTTTGCCTTTCATTTATGTATACAGAGGAAAATTGTATACATACATCTGTTTAAAAATCTGTCCTGAGTCCACTACCAGTTGGTACCTCCCAGGGAAGGAATTAAACATCAGAAAATTTGACCCCTTAAAAAATGACCCAAAATGGAATAAAACCTGTTTCCCTGGAAAAAAAAGAGGTAAAAAACCTTTTAAAATTTTTTTAAAAATTTTTTTTAAATTGGTTTAAAATAAACATTTTTGTGTGTTTTTTTTGTGGGGCGAAAGGTGTCTTTAAGTAAAAACTTTACTGTAATGCAAAATTGGGTTGCGTTCACTGGCCCCTCTCCAAGAACGTGGGTTTAGCTTTTAACAAAAGGGGTTGGGTTTTCACAAAATTTTGAAAAATATTTTTCTGCAAATTTTCTCCGAAAAGTGAAGAAAAAAATTTTCTGAAAAAAATCCTACTTGGGGTAATTTTTTGGCGCCAAAATCTTAAATCCTGCATACTTTTCATTAAGGCAGTCAGATTTCCAACGTTTTAAAACCCTTTTCTTTACGGTTTTTTTTGGACACCCCCACCCTATTTAGGATGCATTAACCCCCCTTTTTCGGGCATTTCAAGTGCAAAAAAAGGGTTTTGCACAGCAAAAACATACCACTTTTGAAATTTTTTCAAATAGTCTAACCTGACATTTTTTGGCCCGCAGTATTCATGAACAGGTATGCACCCTGCAGATACACCTATTACATGCCGTACGGGAGAGAAGCTAGCACATCACTCACAGGGTGCATTAGTATTATGAGATCGCCCCATATAGAGATCTGTTAAAAAATAATGGTCAAGGTTAAAGTAAAAACTTACATACTTGGGGCGACATCTATGAATTTGCATGCACCATTTTTGTACCTTGGTGCCGATACACCAGTTCTAAATAGATATAGAAGAGTGTATTATACGACAGTATGAATGAAAGTGTTATGCAGCAAACATTTTTGGCACATAACAATCAAAATTGTTGCATATAGTGTTATGCGGCAAACTTTGTATGGCAGTTTCGCACCAAACTTTGCGCCAAGTTTGCCGTACGCCTGTTCATAGATCTATAGAACTGGCAATATAATGCAAAGAAAGGGCGAAGGCAAATTCATAGATGCCACCCTTGTTTTCTTATGGGGCTTATGATACAATGAGACTATGTTCACACGGCTTAATTGCGGGATGTATTTCGCCCCGCAATTATGCCGTGTGTACAGGGGAGAGGCGGGAGCAGGGCAGGGGTGGGTGGCAGCCCGTCGGCCCCATAATCTGTCATTACTAGCGGCGCGTATTCGCCGCTAGTAATTGACATGTCACTTCTCTCCCCGCTCGCCGTATTGTGCGAGCGGGGAGAGGAGACGGAATCCATGGTTCTCTATGAGAACTGTGGATTACCGTAATGACTGGGACGTATTTCAGCCCGTAATTCGCTCAGTACGGCGCAAGTTACGGGCTGAAATATGTCCCAGAATAGGCCGTGTTAACAGAGCCTTAAAGTGCTGATGAAATCCACTGCACTGGCAGTTTGAGAGATAGTTTTTAAAAAAAGTAGTAAATGAATAAAACTTGGAACAGAAGGGATGTCCCATTACATCATATACTATCACACCGGATAACAGCTCTGCTTCTATTTTCGATGGAGTACCAATTTAAAGGACATGTGTACTTTTGAACCTTTTAGTTCTCTTCTTTCAATGCATGTAGATAATAAAAAAGAGTATGCAATATCCACACATTTTGTGTTTACAGGTTTTAGGATAACTTATGAGTATACTTGCAGATTTTTTTTTTTGATTCCGGGAGATTTCAGCCCCACCCTCATGTATGGCCTAAAATGCCCTTAATCTACACAGGAACATTCATTTTGGGGTAGAGTTTGCGTAATCTCTGCCACCTCTTCACCCTGGTTTTTGGAAGTCTCCTGGAAGAAACTGGAAATGTTGACAAATACACTGATGAGCAAAAGGCTAACAATGTTTTGAACTTTTGACTTTTTGGCTACATAGTTTACCGTCCACTACAGCTTTGAATGTGAGGCTACCATCATTTTATAGACAATCATCTTGGTTTTCTCATACATTAATTTGACTTGCAATTATTTAGCATCTGCTTAGTTATACAGATTCTTGTCATGTACAGTTAGGTTCATATGTATATTTGTATACATTTTGTTTTTTGTATTTGTTTACTAAAACATATTCAAGTTCTAGTCATATAATGGACAAGAATATAAAGTCCAGACCTTCAGCTTTCAATTGAGGGTATCCATAATAAAATTGAATGAAAGGTTTAGGAGTTTCAGCTCCTTATGTGCCACTTTGTTTTTAAAGGGACCAAAAGTAATTGGACAAATGAAATAATTGTAAATAAAATGTTAATTTCTAATACTTGGTTGAAAACCCTTTGTTGGCAATGACCTCATGGACATCACCAGACGCTGTGTTTCCTCCTTTTTAATGCTCTTTAGGCCTTTTCTGCAGCAGTTTTCAGTTGCTGTTTGTTTGTGTCTTTTCTGTCTGAAGTTTAGTATTTAACAAGTGAAATGCTGCTCAATTGGGTTGAGATCAGGTGACTGACTTGGCCATTCAAAAATATTCCACTTCTTTGCTTTAATAAACTCCTGGGTTGCTTTGGCTTTATGTTTATGGTCATTGTTCATCTGTATTATAAAACGGGAATCAATCAGTTTGGCTGCATTTGGCTGAATTTGAGCACAAAGTATGTCTCTGAATATTCTCTAATATCAGAGTCAAAAACTCGACTCATCACTAAGTCTATCAGTTCTGAAGCGACAAACACAGCAGTAGAGGTGACTCCTATGCTTCGTAATAGTGAGATCACAAATGTCCATACCACCACAGTGTGACACGCATTACACAAGTCTAGAATGGTGGCCCGAAAAAAGGTGATAAATCCTTGACTCAACTATGACGTCATAAGAAGCGTCAGCAAAAAAGTACAAAAAGTAGACAGTAGAGGAATGGAAATGGGTGATTTGGATTGATGAGATGAAGTTTATAGACTGTGCTCTGAAGGGTGCAAATGGGGCTGAAAAAAAAAGAAAAGGAGGCTAATGGATCAAGAAATTGATGGGACTGTCAAGTTTCCTGGAGGAAGTTTGATGATAAGGGGTTGTTTCATAGCCAGAGGTGTTGGATACTTGTCCAGGATCAGTGGTGGTCTCAATGCTGAGTATGTGAGTAACCTACAAGATGAGTTACTTCGTACACTCGAGTACTTTGGGTATAAAAAGGACAACATAGTGTTACAGGAGGACAACGACCTGAAGCATACGTCGAGATTGGCGAAGAAATGGTTCAATGACCATTAAATAGAATTGCTGGATTGGCGCCCATAGTCCTCAAATCTCAACACAATTGAACACTTGTGAGTAGAGTTGAAGAAAAAGCTGTATTCATAACCAAGTGAGTCAACCAGTATGCTCCAACATTGGGAAAGTGTATAAGAGAGCGGCGGTCATATTTCGGTCAAAATATGTTTGAGTCTGATCGAGAGCATGCCCATAAGGATTCAGACAGTGTGGAAGGTAAAGGTGACTTTACAAAATAGTAACAAAATAATAAAAATTTAAATTTAGATTTTTAGGAGCAAAACAGTAACAATGCAGTTACATGACAAGAATGCATAATTAAAAATATGCTAATGAGTCAAATTTATGTATGATATAGAAAAGATGATGTCTCTAAAATCATGGTAGCCTCATGTCCAAAGTTGTAGTGGATGGTGAGATACGAAGCCCGAAATTCACAAGTTCAAAACATCGTTACCCTTTTGCTTATCAGTGTATGCCTATGAGTCTCCATGGTTACAGATTACATTAACACTCTGTGTGTAATCTAATCCTGTAGTCATATGTTGCTATACTGTCTCTGACTTTTACTCTTGGTGACCCATCAACACTAGAGGAGGGGGCAGAAGGAAGTAACTGCAAGATCAGTCTACATACAGTAAACCGGTTCAGACTGAAGCTCCTTGGGCTTATCGGAGCAAATTATTGTTACAGCCCATAATCTATTTATACAGGAGATCAGTGTCTATTTTAAAACATTTTTTTAAGTTCACTTTAAAGTAATCTTTGCAAATTCAGGACTAATTGCATATATGGTGACTGGTTATCAAATCTGCTCCAAATGTGCTTGTCTTCTGCTAGACCCTTGGCGACCATGATATATTTGGGGTACGGTATTGTGTCAGAGCTTGGGCTCACTGGAGCATCCTCTGGTACTATGGTGGGCCAATCCTGCAGTCTGTAACCATGGAGACACATAACGGTAAAATCTCAAAACTATTTACAAAAACTCTATAGGAGAGAAATAAATTGTGAGGCCTCAGTTCTGTAATCCACTTGCATTAAACAATGAATGGATAAAGTAGCCAGAGTGTTAAATAATGGTTCAAATCTTAATCTCAAAAATTTTGGTAGAGTTATAAATGGAAATCTTAAAGGGGTTGTCTCGCTACAAAGATCAGCTTTTAACATGTAGGGAACACTAAATGAAGATGTTTTCCAAATATATAGTGTTGTTCATTTTTTTTGTTAAGGAGCTACAAGTGATTTTATCACCTTCTGTGCTCTCTCTGGTTCCCCAAGTGACCGACCTGTGTACATCTCCCCCCTGCTGTTTGTTCTATCTGATAGCAGGGAGTGAAGTAATCACACAGGTTGTGGCCAGCACAGAACTTCAGTCAGTGAGAGCTTGTTTGTTATCTGATCTTTCAGACACAAGAAAATAATTACTGCTCTTTACTTAAATCTCATGCTGTCAGGACCAGGGAAGCTTCTGAGTTAATCTAATTAGCAGAAGTCTGAATACACAGAGCTCATATGCTAATTACAGACAGCTTGACCAGGAAGTGACAGAGCAAAGCAGCATTATTTCATTCATGCATCCTATGAAACTTTGAGATGAGACAACCCCTTTACATTTTATCACTTTAGATAAAAATATGGAGACATTACTGCAGCACACAGCTGACCTCATCCTTTAATGTACATAACTAAAACCAATGTGTGAATTGCACTAGAGACTACTCCACCAGTATATACCCATATTACATCATTCAAACCAATCTGTGATTTGTACTTAAGACCACAAATATTTATATTTATTTCATCATTGAAACCAGTTTGGGAATTGTAGTGGACACAACTCCAACAGTATGGTTTAACTGATATTTCATCATTAAAATCAATTTGTGAATTACAGTGGAGACTACTCCATCAGCATATATGGTTTCACATTATGGTATATCTGATATTACATCATTTAAATCAATATGTGAATTGCACTGGAGAAAACTCCACCTGTATATACCTGATATTACATCAATGAAATCAATTTGTGAATTGCACTGAAGACCACTCCACCAGTATGGTATTTCTGATATCAACTTTTCCAAGAAAGACAAGTATCAGTTGGGATCAGGTTACATTTTACCTTTACATGCTACAGCTACAAATAAAACACTTATCATTATTATTCAAAAAAATTCACGTAACATTCACAATGTCTAAACAACCCTCGAATGTTGTCTGAACACCCTGAAAAAAAAATCTTATTAATAATAGGAAAACAGTCCAATAAGTGAGTAATGAAGTAAATAGTGCCTCAATGTATGGTATCCATGATCCAGAGAGTTAGGTTAATGCAATTTACAGGCTGGATTTTTTGCATTCTAGGATTTGCTAAGGTAAGCAGGCAAAAGCAGAACTGGGAAAAGCTGCTAGCAGTTGTGAATTCATACGTCTGCCTTTCCTACATGGAAATTATATTCATTTTTCATGTAAAATAGTCGTGTAGTAGAAGCTTAAGTGTTTGCAATGTGTGACACAAAAAAGAAGAAAAGATAAAGGCCGAAAGCTGAAGTCATCGAGTATCAGTGAAAATCTGCTGTACCGATGAATGGACGATGTCGAGGATCTGCTATATTAACTATGCACCCGAAAAAAAATCCACTACAACTAATACAATACAGTTTTATAGGGGTCAGTGCAATGTTTTCTGATGCAAATACCGAATTTTTTTTGCCTCCCTTTAGACATTTTAGAGGTAAATGATGAAATTCTGATTGCCTGCAGCCACCACTAAGGGGTGCTTACTTGGATTTGTGCAACTTCTGTCCAACTCTCAGTACAGGTTAAACCTGCCATAGGGAGATATGCTTTGCTGAGCAGCTCTACATCCTGACTCAAAGAGGAGACTGCCAAATTGGGACCCTCCTCTATTATGTCCATATATCCAAACAAGGTGAATAGATAGATGCTGTCTTTATAAGGCGATCCTTTAAGCATTGGGTGGACTTACAAATGACTTGTTAAATGGTTAGCATAAGTCTGGAAACCCAATCCATCCATTTCAGCGCATCTGCAGTAGTTATGGTTCAGATTCGGGTCAATGTAAAATTCACCCCAAATCTAAGTGATTCAATTGGATTTGGGTGTGACTAAATATAATTTTGGTGCAAATTGCTAAAAAAAAATTAGAGGTCCCTAAGGGATTTTAATTGGTTAACTCTGCACTGCTCCCTCCATGGCGTCACCCCTGATGAGATATCCTGGACATAGGTGGTGGATCCAGGGATTTATTTTGATTGCCACATTTGGAGTCAGGAAGGAATTTGTCCTCTTGTGTGGGACAATTGGCATGCATATAACTTTTGGGTTTTTGCCTTCACAGTAGGTTTATATGTTGGGCATCCCGTGTCATGTCCAATATAACTTCTGTCTCCCAAAACATAGGAGTAACTCAGGGAAGCCGAAAGTAATGTATATAGTAACACAGTAACATAGTAGATAAGGTCAGAAAAACCAAAATTAACCCTTATTAGAGATTGGGTGTATTTTCAACTCCAAACACGTGTTGCCAGAGGCAAAAACATTTCTATCCTATCTAGCTAAAATTTAAAATAAACAGCAAACCCATACTGTCCAAGCTCTAAATAGAAGCCACTATTGTTTGCCTAATCTCACTCTAGAGAATATACTAAATATCTAAGAAGTATAGAGTCAATAATTGTAACAACTACAGTCCTGCAGTCTGCCACAATAAGATTTGCAGCACTAATTAAAAATGAAAAAGTATCAAAACCCCCACAACGTGCATTACCCTTTAACCTCTGATGATACCACATTGTGGTGAAACATGTTGGGGCGGTTTTGATACTTTTCATATTTAATTAGTGCAGCAAATCTTATTGTGGCAGACTACAGTTGTTACAATAATTGACTCTGTACTTCTACTGAGATATTTAGTATATACTCAAGAGTGAAATTAGGCAAATAATTTTAGTATTAATGGCTGTTATTTTTAGCTTGGATAGTATAGTGATAGATTTGCTGTATAGGATCATTTTAAATTCTAGCTAAGTAGTAATATTTTTTAAGGAGTTAATAAATATTAATTTTATTTTAGTAGCCAAATTTTGTAAGCAAAATAGGTTTAATATTGCCTCTGGCAACACGTGTTTGAAATTGAAGAAACTCCCTGTCTCTAATAAGGGTCCGTTTTGGAGATAGTTTTTCCTATTCATAGAAAGTAGTGTTGTGATACAGTCAGCTCACCTTTGCATGAACAAATGAATGTGGAGGTACGCAGCTTAATCCCAGGAGGCCACTGGTTAAACAGACTGTTACGATTCCAAAACGATGGAGAGCCAGCACCAATCCAAACATGAAGATGGAAGCTTTATTAATTCTATTCTATTATTACATAAGGTGAGTAATAAAAGGCTGACGCGTTTCGGGTTGGATCTACAATTAAGGGTGCTGTTAACTCGAAATGCATCAGCCTTTTATTACTCACCTAATGTAAAGAATTAATAAATTTTCCATCTTCTCATTTTGATTTGTGCTGGCTCTCCATCGTTTTGGAATCGTAATAGTGTGTCCAATCTTATCTACTGTGTTACCATTTACATCACTTCTGGTTTCCCTAGGTTATGCCTATGTTTTGGGAGCCAGAAGTTATCTTGGACATGACACGATGTTCAATGTTATGTTTGACGTCACTTTCTATGACACAGAGATAATCTAGGAAAGCCAGAAGTGAAGGCAAAATGGAAGTGACAGTAGTGGGAGCTATGTGGATCAAAGCTGAAAGGAAAATTAACCCCTAAAAAACTGTAACCCTAAATTAAATTTAGGCCTACTGTTACTATTGATGCTAGGGACAGGCCTAGAGATAGGAATAGGTTTGAACAAGTGTCGAACAGTGCATATTCTAGTAACAGCAATCAGCAATATTGTGGAGTCATTGGGAGCTATGATACCCGGTACTGCTTATTTTGGATAAGAGAGGGCCTCATATCAGGAACCAGCACGTGAGGGTGTGGAGTGTATTATAATTCTGCTATGAATCCTTTTGCCTATTTATATCCACCGGACAGCTGTGCAAAATGGATCATAAGTGGCGCAGAATCTGTGAGGTCCCATAAATGAAGCCTATTATAAGAAATAAACCCGTCATCTGTTTGATTTGCTAGTCTCAGAGGAATCGCTTTATTCATTCATAGGTTCAGCAGATATTTCAGTGATGACGGCTCAGAAACGCGTTTCTCGCAATCTGGAAATAATGGAAGAAAATTAGATGTCTGCAGAATCTAGAACAGGTGAATTACTGTCGTTGCAAAGCCCATTATAAAGTATCTTATAGCTTGTGTACATAGTAAATCGTATCTATGTCTAGTATAAATTTACAACTGCTGTAAGGGTTTGATTGGTTGTGCAGGATGGGTATTTGGCGAAATAAAAAAAACTGCATCACCCACCAACCTGCCCATGGTTTTGCTCCTCCAGTCAGTGTAATAACATTTTTTCCTGTAAGAATAATTAGAGTCAGCAACACAGAGATCAGATCAAGTTATCAAGGCTTTCTAGGATGTCCTTCTCAGATGGCGATGATAAGGTAAATTATATCGGTCACCAGGTCCTCTAATGTTTTATGATATGAACCATATGAATATACGGGCTTTATTTAAAGGGGTTGTCTCGCTACAAAGAATAGCTTTCAAATTGTAGGGAACACAAAATAAAGACATTTTCCAAATATATTGCTTTGTTCCTCTGTTTTCCCTAAGGAGATACAAGTGAATTTATGACCTCCCTGGCTATTTCAGTTCCCTCAGTAACTGACCTGTAAACAATTCTCCCCCTGCTGTTTGTTCAATGAGATAACAGTGAGTGATGTCATCACACAGGTCACAGCAGTGTCCTGTGCTGCTCAGCAGTAAAAAGCTTGATTTATGTAAAATAAACAGAACTGTAATTAGGGCTTTTGTTTTGGGGATCAGTTAAGAAGTCCTGTTAGTAGTTTAAGAAGCTAATCTGATCTAATTAGCATCTGAAAGCACAGCAAGGCATGGAGCTGTACAAGCATGGAGCTTATGCAAATGAGTCAGTCTGAACCAGGAAGTGACAGAGTATTTCATTCATGCATTCTCTGAAACTCTAAAGGGAGACAACTCCTTTAAGGGTCTATGCTTTCACGCTCCTCTGTCCTCCATACTGAGCTCGTAACCCCTATAGAAGACAAAGCTAACCACGGCAGTAATAGTTGGATCAGATGACCTACTGGGTATAGGGAATTTCCAAATCTCCAATGGCACATGCTTTCTTATTTGCATTGCCACGTTAAAGTTTTTTTTTTTTTTCTCACTCGACTGTACTTGGAAGTTCAATGGGAGTTCCAACCACATTTCCATTTAAAGCGGAGAGGTTTCTGGATATGTTCTCAAGATATACATTTTTAGAGGTGGGGCCTGCAACTATCAGTCATTCAATGTATATGCTATTGATATGCCATTAATTTCTATGGTGGAAATAACTCTTTAATTAAAGAACTTATTTTGCATTACTCTTATAGGGGTCACGGTAGAAATCTAAGTCTGTTATGAAGGTTCAGATAATTAGAGTGCACCTTTAGTGCACCTACATGAATACTTAAGAAAGGGGTTTACCTCCTGTCTCATATGACCTACAGTGTAATGGTTACTTTCTGGGTTTCTGAAGTCCCCAGGTGTAAAATATACTGTATCCTAAGAAGACCAGATAGTTCAAGATTGTTGCCTCATGGTGCAGCAGTTACATGCGGACAAAACAAGGGCCATCAATGCCTGCCTGAGTTTGTCGGTGACAGTACTGTTTCTCTGGTGAACTCACACACGCGTGGCTTTATCTGCATGCAGTAGTCACACCACTGGAGCTCCAGCCAAACTATAAGTGGCTACAAGTGAAGGCAAAGAAGCTGAATATAGTATTTTATTTATAGTTACCTGCAGCAAACTTTCTGCTCATACACCTATAGGGCTGCTGGTAATAGCAAATTCCCTAGTTTTGACAAGTAAACCTAAAAAGTTTCTTTATAGACCCCTAGAAATCTGTTGTAATTGCCAATCAAAGTTCCGTCTGGCCACAAATGTCCCCCATAGTAGCTTCTGAAGAGTAAATGTAGAAGTACAAATCATTTTCAATCGATATAATTCATTGACCTCCATAGTTTTGGAGCTAAAAATTCCCAGCATTCAATGGTGGATCATTGTCCACACAGAGATTACATTGATGACTTACATTTTTGACTTGCATCTTTGCTTGAAAGCCTTTTTGGATTGTTTGCATGGGTGAGTGGCAGCCTCTAATTTGACTTTGCACTCCACCCATCAACACAGACTGTTTTTAATCAGAGCAGAATGTAGCTGCAACCTTCTCTCCCTGAAAATATGGAAGTCTGAACAGGCACCAAGTAAAGTAAAATCTTAGAGTATGTTCCCATCTGAGCTGAGGTCACCTTGTCGTGGTGGATGGGCTCTTGCAATTTTGATACAAAATGTATGCTAAAAACCTGAAACATACATGCATTCAAAAGTAGCAGAAATGCATTTTGAAAAAATTCCTATATTTCCTTTGACTGTTTCTTGGCGTTTGTGGAATGCTGCTGTTCAGGAGCTAAGCTACACTTGGGCAGATGTAGCAGTCGCTACCGGGCCCTGCAGCCTGGCCTAAAAGCCTTCCTGCCACATAAGGAGACACCAGCATTGTAAGTGGTACATGGTAGATGGGGGGTCCATTCCACTTTCAGCACTAGGGCCCTGGAGCTTCAAGTTATGCCTCTTCTACTGATATTGTGTAGTGTTTGCATTGTCGCTGCTGCCACTCCAGTATACACCTAAATAATTTTCTTTAAAATTGTTTTGTATTTGGTATTTTCTATATATGGCTATAATCTATGTAAAAAAATTGAGCTGCATAGTTTTGGAGGCTTTAGAACTAGAATCTCTCAGCATGCAATGATGGATCATTGTCTGCACAGAGATTACATTGGTGACTTGCATTCTTGACTTGCATCTTTAAATTATGATTACCAACCAGAGCAAACAGGACGCTGGTGTGGGCCGTTAGAGGGCGGCTGTAGCCTCACCTCCAACTCCCCCCAATCCGTGCTGTTTTGAATCTTTCAGCTTACAAATAGGAGAGATTAATGTGAAGTCATCGAACCTGATGAATAGCGCTAGGAAGGCGCTGGAAACGCGTAGTTCGTTAAGCATTGGATACTTGTTTTTAGAACAATTTGTTTTTTAATGTATTATGTGTTTTATTAAAATTTAGTACAATACAAATATAGTGGATTTGCTATTACCCTAGTGCTGTTTTCTTATATATACTAGTAACAGATGCCTTGTGAGTTGAAAGCACATTGCTGCCTTGTGTCTTGTTAAACGGACTAGGAGTATTCCTAATCTACTTTGGAATTTAAACACCAGAGAAAATCACTTGGAAAAGGATTAACCCTGAACATTGCGATGCAGCTGAGGAACGGCAGATGCTTTAATGTATGTTGCACTATGGGATGTGCAACTTTAGAAGGTGAGCGCTTCCAGTAATAGTGATTGAGATCAGTACTGGAGATAATACACATTATGCGCTTTATCCCCGTCAGAACCTTCCTATGCTTTAAATTAAAGCCTTGTTCACATCCGTGTTGGAGGTTCCATTCGGAAGCTCTGTTGCAGAGGTAGAACCCGACCACTTTTACATTCGACACCAACGGTGACCAACGGACCCCATTGACTACAATCGGGTCCATAGGGTTTTCTGTCATTCCCCATAGAAGTTATTAGGGAGGTTCAGAACGGAACCTATATTGTTTTTATATTAGATTTATTCATTTTAGATTAATAATAATGTGCTGGGGAACAAAAAAAAGTCTGTTTTTCACGTTTTATTCATTTCTTTTTTTTACAGCAAAAATGTCACTAAAATAATTTGTTTAATTGTGTCACTCTTCCATCATAGACGTTTATATGATGATATAAAGTTTTAGGGTTGTCAGCAGCAGGGGTTAAGGTTGTATTATAAAAAAAAATACCATTTTTATTTTTTAAAGATTTTATTTACATTTTGTGCCTCCCATGAGGTCAGTAAAACACCTTTGGGGGCATTTTTATATAATTCTTTTTTTGTGCTGATTTTTCCTGTTACCCAGTTATAGGGTAAAAACACCCTCTGAAGTCACTATTTAGCTTAACTGGTTTGAGAAGATCCAGTAGCTGTTGTAGTTACCAACACCAGTGGTCAGATAAGGCTTCTTGCTAATGCTTATATCCAGAACTTGTTGAGTTCTGTATACACAACGATCAGGAATACAGGAACAGTAATAAACCCTCCCTGCCTTCCCAGTTGAGAACTGGCTAAGGGTATGTTCACATGGCTGATTTTGATGCTGTTTTTGGAGCATATCGGCACCCAAAACAGCATCAAAAAACCCTCTAAAATTCCCCCAGTTTATTTTAATTGATTCCTATGTAAAACAGCACTTTAGTTCACAGAAAACATGATTTTTCAGCATGTTTCCCATGCTTCTTTGGGCGCTGTTTTGGAAGAAGCATCATGGCAATTCTTTAAATCTTTTCAACGCTTAAAATCCCAATAGGAGTCAATGGAGAACTTCAAACCCTGGTCCAAAACCTTGTGTGGTTTTTGGCACACTTTTGACGTGTTTTGGCGTGGTTTTTGGCACGGTTCTTGACCTGGTTATAAATTTGTATGGGTGTTGTATGGATGTTCCAGAAAGTGAAGAAGTGTTGTAAAACCTTGTTGAAAACCTACTCAAATCCTCATCAAAATTTCATCTGAAAGGTGCCGCAGTGAGACTTTTCAGATAAGGTTTTGACGTTGATTTGTATGCTGTGTTTACAGGGCGTACACCGGCGCATAACTGTGTGCGCTGCTATACTCATGCTGTTAAAAGTAGGCGCTGGCCAGTGTGTACTTTCAACAGGACTCCGGCTTGGCTCCCATTCACTTTTACCGGCTCAAAATATGCCATGAAATTATAGCACTTAATGAGTGCTATATTTTACCATATTTGCAGGGGGTGGGGTGGGGGGTGCTAGTACTTTGGGCGCATGCAGCGCAATTTCATCCTGGAGTAAATACACTGTTTAAACATACCCTAATACTTATAGCCGATTCTCCACTTGTGCAGCTACCCAATTAGTGTGAAGCTGTGTTTTCTGCAAAGACGTTCCAGAAAATCTGTGCCATTTGAGATGTCAAATGTCCGGACGTTTATATGCTTAGCATCTAGTTAATATACTGATAATATGAACAAAGGAAAATGGAATGAAAACACTTAAAACCAAACAACTCTCTAAGCCATGGGATATACTGTACCTTGCAGATGGTAGGAGAATCATATAAAAAATCATAACAATAATACTAATATTAAACTGTCTGTAGAGAATATAATAGACACAGATATAGTTATCCCATTGTACTATTAAACAATTTGAAAAAAGACATAATAATTGTATAAAAGGGTATAAAAGTAAGAACTCCTCTAATAAAGGGGACAAATAATGCAATATCAAAATATCAATCTGTTTGACAATGTAATTACATCCCCAATAGCTATTATAAAAAGTTCTCTGTGTGGGTGGTAAAACTCCATGTGTATCGCCGTTCCTTTAAGCTAGTTTAACATGATCCTTGTATACAAGGATTTAAGGGGGACATGTATGAAAACTGTTTAGATCTAAGACTTTCTTTGTTGGCGACAGCAAAAAATCAGAGCTCCCCATTTCAGAGCACTAAATGAAATTAAAGGGTTGCTCTGATTGGTTGCTATGGGCAACAAAGACAGTCTTAGGCCATGTTCACACGGCGTAATTGCGCCCCGCAATTACGCCGTGTGGACGGGGGTGGGGGCCGGCACCTCGCCGGCCCATACACTATCATTACTAGCGGCGCGTATACGCCGCTAGTAAATGACTTGTGACTTATCTCCCCCCGCGGCGTATTCGCTGAGCAGGGAGAGGAGACATAATCCATAGTTCTCTGTGGATTACTGTAATGACTGGGACGTATTCCAGCCCATAATTCGCGCAGTACAGCACGAATTACGGACTGAAATATGTCTCATTTTAAGCCGTGTGAACATGGCCTTAGAGTGTTTTTATTCCATCTCCATCTGTTCATATCATTAGTATATTAATATTGATGGTTTGTATACTGCGATGTGTGGTCAGTATTCAATGTGTCTTGCTTTGTATAAATTTGTCTCATTACTGCCAGAACTCTTGTTTCACATTTTTATGGTGCCTGCTACAGTTTTGTGATTAATGTATTTGCAGAGTTGCTTAAAGTGTTATTTCTAAAGGTGCTATTGACATGAAATTCTCACCAGAGGTCGGTAACAGCCCATCCAAACAAAATCAAACCATAGATGTCCATATGTCCAAACCATAGATGTCCATGAGGCAAAAAAATCAAACCATAGATTTCCATAAATTATGTTTAATAATGAGAAATGACACAGGGAAAAAGTATTGAACACGCTTACTGAAATGTTCTTAACACTTTGTACAAAAGCCTTTGTTAGTGATGACAAGACGCCTCCTCTTTGGAGAAGCTAGTCGCATGCATTGCTCATGTGGGGTTTTGGCCCATTCTTCCACACACTCTTCAAATCCTCAAGGTTTTGTGGGCAACTTCTATGAACTCTGAACTTCAGTTCCTTACATAGATTTTCTATTGGATTCAGCTCAGGTGATTGGCTGGACCATTCTTGCAGCTTTATTTTCTTTCTCTGACTCCAATTAAGTTTCCTTGGTTGTGTATTTGGGATCATTGTCTCACTGAAATTTCCATCATCATCCTGGTAGATGGCAGCAGATTTGTATCCAGAATGTTTCAGTACATTTGTCTATTCATCCATCTTTCCTTCAATTATACAAGTTTTTCAGTGCTGTATACTGAAAACCAGCCCCACACCATGATGTTCCCAGCTACAAACTTCACTGTAAGTCTAGTGTTTTTGGAGTGATAAGCAGCGTCTTTTGGCCTCCAAACATGGTGTGCATTATGGCATCTAAAGAGTTCAATTTTGGTCTCATCTGACCAGACTGTATACTCTCAGGATTTCACAGGCTTGTCTAAATATTGTTGAGCAAACTTTATAAACACTTGAACATGCTTTTTGTTCAGCAATAAAGATTTGCGTGGTGAGCACGCATACAGGTCATTGAGGGTAAGTGCATTACTTATTGATTTCTTTGAAACAATTGTACCTGCTGATTGCAGGTCTTTCTGTAGTTCTCCACAATTGGTCTTTGGCTCTTGGACAACTCTTCTGATAATTACTCCTCTGTCTGGAATCTTGCAGAGAGCACCTGGCCATAGCCAGTTTAAGGTAAAATGAAGTTCTTTTCACTTCTAGATTATGGCCCCAACAGTGCTCACTGGAACATTCAGTAGACTAGAAATTCTTCTGTAACCAGTGCCATCAGTATGTTTTGCAAGAAAAAAAATGCAAAGTTCTTGAGACATCTCACTGATTTTAACCATCATGAGATGTTTCTTGTATGGCTCCTTGATAATGAGACACCTTTTATAGCTCATCAGTTGAACCAGTTGATTTATTTTTCACTAAGTGGGAGGATTGCTTTTTGGCTTTTTGTACTTTTATTTCTTCATGTGTTCAATACTTTTTCCCTGTGTGATTTCTCATTAGTATACATAACTTAATTTATGGACACCTATGGTTTGATTTCTTTCCTTGTTTGGATTGAATGGATTGTTACCAACATCTGGTGAGGATGTCATGTCAATATATTTACTTAGAAAATGAGTGACGTGTTCAATATTTATTTCACCTCTTGTAGATGAAAGCAGAGCCTCAGCTGTAAAACTAACTGTAAATCTGGTGTTTAAAGGATGACACATTCATTTAAGAGGTTTCTTACTATAGACATTAACGGGATATCAATAGGATATGCCATCAATATCAGGTCCTATCTCGAGAACAAACCCTGAAACCTCTCAGTTTTGAACAGAGAGGTGGTCAGGACTCTCAGTTAACTCAATGGGAGTTCCAAGTACAGCCAAGCCGATATGCCATTAATGTCTATGGTGGGAATACCTCTGAGTATTTTCTTAATAAATTCTTGTAGATTCACAAAGGTGGGTGTGTATAGACATGAAGCAGAGATTAGCTTGACAGATAATGCATCGTTACAGAATCTCGGTGTAGAATGTTATCTCTATGTTTTCAACTATTTTTAATGGCTTTATTTAGAGATGTGGACATGAAAAGTCTAATACTGCGGTCAAGCTAAATTCTGCGACTTCCATATTTTATTAACAATGAGCATCATGCATTATAAGAAAAATTAGTACGAAAATTTGCTTCTACATAACAATTAATGTGCATGTCTAGAAAAAAAATAGCAATAATATGTAATTGACTGCCATGGGTGATACAGAGTGAGTCAGAAGTTTCCTATGGCAACCAGATTCTAGCCTTCATTTACCCCGTGCAATCTCTGATTGATTGCTTCCATCATACGCATATGTAATATTTTAAACATAGAGATAATATAATAAACAATTAACATTACAGGAAATGGTGACCAATGGTGAATACAACCATAATGTAAAAAAAGATTCATTAATTTTTATTTTGTCAAATAGACCGTTATTATAAAATAGAGAATTTCCTTTAATAGTCTTGACTTCTTGAATGACGGCTACTGTACCTGGTCGATCAGACAGAAGCAAAATTTTATATCATAATTAGAAAAAATGTAAATAAACAACAAATGGGTAACTTTTTTTTAATGACAGTCATGGATATTATCTAATTACTGTAAATGGGAAAAAAAAAGCAGTGAAGAGCTCTGTTCATAGGGGCACTACAGGGCATCAATTCTTGCGCCCAGCTCCAGGCCATTGAATTAAAAAAAAAGGATAATAATAATATACATTCAAATGACTGACTTTTTATACCTGTCTCACAGTCTTTTTCCTTTGCTACACTGTAAAAGTGTGCAAAGACAGAGCTACACCTTATAGGGTCTCAAGTAAGAGTTTGGTCATTTACAACTTTTCTCAACAGCTGGGGCAGATTCAAGCAGCGGAAGCACCCGCTCCCAACATACGCTAGTTCAGTTTCTACTTTTTTTTCTCCCAGAAACAGTGCTACACTTGTCCAAAGGTGGAGTCAGGTATTGCAGCTCTGTTTAAATTACTTGACTATAGCCCATTCACTTTAAACCCCATGAAAAATAGTAGAACTGCTTCAGGAAGAACAAGTAGACCTCCCCATGCTTTGGCTAGCCCCCTTGAAGGGGTTGTCCAGTTTTTTTTAGTGATGGAATAACAAAGTACTCCTGCCCAAATTCATTTTTTACATAGATTCAAAATAACCCTTAAAATATGCTATGTTTGCATTTTTTCATAATAGGTGCAATTTAGTTTTTAAAAGGGGTTTTGCCAAGAAGTGAAGTTCCTTACCTCTTATCTGCTCAGGAGAGAAGCATGAAGGGCTGCAGGGGGGAGAGGGAGGAGGTTGAGCAGAGCCAGGAAGCAGGGAGCGTCTCTAATGTTTACTCAAATAATAACATTACAACCAGGTGGATTCTCTATACAGCAGACAGCCTCATACACTGCACTTTTCTCCCCAGCCCCTTGCAAGCTCGTTCATGTTCCCTGTCATCAGATAAGAAGTGCAAACACCCAAGCGAGGCCAGATCAGCTCCTGTCAGTGTCCTGGTCCTGTCTAATGTAAACTTTCAGGAAACTACGGGCATCTGATTAAGGCTGTAGCTCTCAGAAGCTTCACTTTTTGTAATCACATATATTTAGAAAAGTGATTAAATACCCATTTTGGAGGATCCCTCGTCAACATTACATTGTGGCAAAACCCCTTTAAATATAATTTATAACCGTTATGTATTTAAAGAAACACTCCATATAAAATTTATATACTGTGTTATGCCTAGGACAGGGCTTGGAGGGGCAGGTCATGGCACAGGGGTTCAGATAACAAAGGGAGAAAGAACCCTTATGTCATGCGAGCCCTACACTAGTCATCACCCAACATATCAGTTTAGTCCACATTGTTGCTACATGGCATAATACATTGAGACCTTATGCCATGAATAAGGTTTTCAACCGAAATGCGTCAGTTTTAATTCTACAATGCTTTTTTGCTATTTTTTACTATTAATCTTTATTAGGACTTTATGATATAGATATAAATAAAGAATATTAATGTTTTAATCCATGGAAATCCCTATTTGAACTTTGTGCATGGATACAGTGGATGCTGGACACTTGTTTATCTGATGCATGTGCATACATTGAGACCTTATGGTACCAGCCAATTAGCAAAATTATAAATAATGAAAATTAACATTTGCTTTAATGTTACCAGTCATTTGCTTTATTACACAAAAAGGCTTTTATTATAATAACCATTTCTTAATCTCATAATTTCCTCCCACCCATTGTAAAATCAGAGTGAAGACAAGTACATCTGCAGAAAATTGAAGCAGTAGGGGGAAAGGGTGCAATAAGACAAATGGCACATATACAGACACAGAGGAGAGGGATATACAGTAATAGCAAACACAAATAAGAGCAAGTAGAGTATGTCTGTTTAATTATTACTGATGCTATGCTTCAACTATATGTCTAATAAGATCTTTTTTTGTGATCTAGGAGCAGATAATGCAGAGTACTATGATATCACTGACATCTGTATGATCTATCCATGGATACGGAATAAGTATTGGATCACTTATGGTCACATGTACTCCAACCAGCATGTGCTCCTCCATTTAATCTCTATGGGACTGATGGGGATACAGTAGCTGGATACATCCCTCAGTTAACTCCATCCATACCATAGAGACTGAATGCAGTGGCAGGGCACATACTCAGTGGCTGCTCCATTAAAACAGGTGAAAAGAGAACCCGATTATTGGGAATGATGGGAGAACCCCAACTAGACAGTTATTATCTATCCCATGAATGGATGTTGGGTCTGTTTTGAGACAAACCCTTTTAAGGTGTTGTTTGGAGCACATGTATAATTTTTCGATGTGAGGCATGTGCATGCCACTAAAGCATTAAAATAGAAAAACTTGTTTCACAATTATAAGTGTTGCGACTTTTCATACTACAAATGTATAAAACACAGAGGCACCAATGACACCACCACCCTGTCATGGCTCTCACGTCAGTTCATTTGCAAGGATAGCACATAGGAAAGCTGTACTATGTACAATAGCTTGTCTATTAGAATCCCTTGGGTTAGAAATAACAGTGTGTAATTGTATTAAAAACTGGCTATCGGGTCGTACTCGGAGAGTGGTGGTAAATGAATCCTACTCTGAGTGGTCCCCGGTTGTGAGTGGTGTGCCGCAGGGCTCAGTATTGGGTCCTCTTTTATTTAATGTATTTATCAACGATATAGTGGAAGGGATCACTAGCACGGTTTCTATTTTTGCAGATGACACCAAGCTATGCAGGGTAGTGCAATCTTTGGAAGATGCTCATAAATTGCAAGCAGACCTGGACACACTGAGTATTTGGGCATCCATTTGGCAAATGAGGTTCAGTGTGGATAAATGTAAGGTTCTGCATCTGGGTAGAAATAATATGTCCTAGGGGGAAAAAAATTGGAGAATTGCTTGTTGAGAAAGATCTGGGCGTTCTTGTAAATACACGGGTGTCAAACACAAGGCCCGCAGGCCGAATCTGGCCCATTGCCTTGTGTTACCCGGCCCAGCACTTGTTGCTGAGCTCTGCTCTGCAGCGGCTGCTTCACTCAATGAGACAGGAAGAGGCGCGGGCAGCACAATTCACACAGTGAGCTCAGGGGCGGGGCCGGCAGCTCTGTGCACAGGAGAAGAGCACTGACTGCCTGGCTCCGCCTGCTCGGTACCCCGGCCCCCACGCTGAGCAGATGAACCTCCTGCCTGGCAAGAAGATGCCTGCTCCTGCGGAGGATTGTTCCATTAGGCTGGTAAGTGGCTTCACTACTGGGGCCTTACCAGCTAGTCCTCTAATCCACACCCCAGGTCTTACCAGTTAACCCAGTTAACCCCTATCTCCCCTCTGGGCCTTAACAGCTAGCCTGCCTCCCTTCTGGGCCTCCATATCTGGTCTGCCTCCCCCTTGGTCCTCCACATCTAGCCTGCCTCCCCCTCCCTGGGCCTCACCATTTTCCTGATTACCATCAAAGGGCTGATTGTAACAGTAATACTTTACAAATGAAACTACTCCTTAATAGCTCACTTAACTGTTCAGGAGAAGTTACATTGACACAGTTCTAAAATTATGTCGTGACTTTAAGGTACGCCGTGAGGCCGATGTGGCTCCCGGTGAAAACGAGTTTGACACCCTTGTTGTGGATCATAGACTACAGAATAGCATGCAGTGTCAATCAGCTGCCTCTAAGGCAAGTAAGATATTGGCGTGTATTAAAAGAGGCATGGACTCGCGGGACAAGGATGTATTTCTACCGCTATATAAAACATTGGTGCGACTTCACTTAGAATATGCTGTTCAATTCTGGGTCCCAGTTTATAGAAAGGATGTAATGAAGCCAGAGAGAGTACAAGACGAGCAACCAAACTTATAAGGGGAATGGAGCATCTTAGTTATGAGGAGAGGTTAGTAGAATTGAACTTATTTAGTCATGAGAAAATACGGTTTCGGGGGGACATGATTAATTTATATAAATATATAAATGGTCCCTACAAAAATTATGGGGAAAAATTATTTCAAGTAAAGCTCCCTCAAAAGACAAGGGGACATTCCCTTCAACTAGAGAAAAAAGGATTCAATCTCCAGAGGAGAAGAGCGTTCTTCACTGTAAGAACTGTGAATCTGTGGAATAGCCGCCTGAGGAGTTGGTCACGGCAGGAACTGTAGAGAGTTTCAAGAAAGGCTTAGATACCTACCTGGAACTAAAGAATATTTACATATGTAGCTATGTAAAATTCTGGATCTGGCTGGTGGCGGTTCTGTGGACAGAGATGGGGTCTCCACTGGAGCAGATTGGTTCTTGCCTTGTGGTTTTGAGGGCATTCACCAGTGGGGATGCTGTGCTTAAAATCCTTGTCTCCCTCCCTTCAACCACATTTTATCACCCTTGGTTGAACTTGATGGACACAGGTCTTTTCTCAACTGTACTAACTATATGTAACCTGTTTGGAATTTTGCCATCAAGCTCCTTGTTAGGCTTCGTTAACACGGCTTATTTCTGGCACGGATTTCAGCCGTATTGTGCGACGTACTGCGCTGCAGTACGGCTGAAATCCATCCCAGACATTACAATAATCCACAGTTCTCATAGAGAACTATGGATTCCGTTTCTCCTCCCCTCTTGGCAAATACGGCGAGCAGGGAGAAAGTGACATGCACATTATCCCGGCCGCCCCCGCCCCGCCCCATACCATACACACGCCGTAATTGCGGACGAAATCCATCCCGCAATTGCGGCGTGTTTAAGCCGTGTGAACATCGCCTTAGAGATCAGCAAGTTGTGCAAAAATTACTAAAACATTGAACAGTTGGACATGTGCATCTAAGGTTAAGAGATGGTCTCATTTAGTGCATTTAAAAATTTCAATTCAAGAAATTTTATATTCATCTCAAAATTTTAACCAAAAGCCAAATATCCTCAACTTTCTGTGAGTAGTGTATATATTAGTAAATATCCTGTTCCAGGACAGTCACTATAATAGAAATGCATGCAGAGTTCTGGTCCTAGGACAATGATTGCAATATTTATATATATGAATATCCATGTGGTTGTGGAATGCAGCAAGAGCTACTGTACACAGAAGTTGTTGAGCACCCCTCTCCTGTTTTGGTATCGCCCATATTATGCTGTACATCCTACTACAGAGCTTTGATTTGGATAATGAATACATTACAAATGGCCACAGGTGGTGAAACAGGAGCAGCTGAGCCAAACACCCAGATTATTGTACGACAGGCCTGCAAAATATATGGTCTGCGTACCGGAAGACAAAGATTTGTGTTTTTCAGGCATTCTGTTGACATCCCCAGGCAGCTGGGGGTGTTCCCGGGCAATCGGGGGCTTGTCCAGGTGGTCAGGTGGAGTTCCTGGCCTTCACCATCTGCCAGGTTGTGCAGGTCTGGGGTGGTGGGGTTGCTCTCTGCTACACTGCTAAGTAAGGGGCATAGTGGGCTGTATATCTACCTACAGGGGGCTGTATATACAGAGGCTGATTACCTACCTACAGGGGGCTGTATACCTAACTACAGGGGGTTGTATACACAGAGGATTATATACCTACCTACAGGGGGCTCTATACCTACCTACAGGGGGCTGTATATACAAAGGACTAAATTCCTACCTACAGAGGCATTTATAACTACCTATCTATCTACAGGGGGCATATATATCTATAGGGGGCATATATACCTCCCTGTCTACAGAGGACTGTATAGGGGGAATATATACCTACCGAAGTCTGTCTATCTACAGGGGGCTGTATATCTACCTACAAGGGATACTATACCTACCTACAGTGGACCTATATAACTACCGAATGGGATATATTTACCTTCCAACTTAATGATGGACAAAATTACTGCATACTTACTTAATGGAGCTGCACCCAAAACAGAGGTAGGAATTGGTAGGGAAGTGCTGATAAAGTGAGAAGCCTAAGATGTTTGTACGTTAAATTCTGCAGGGATGAATTATGGCTGGGAGAAATCGTCATGGCGTTCTGGGTCAGATGGAGAAGAAAAGGGAAAAATAATGACTCAGAGAAGAGAACGACTCATCAGATGTGTTGTCTCTCATGAGTCCCTGATGTCAGGGTGTTTTGCATCTGTGTTGGATCAGTGCTGTATTCTCTGTCATGTGATGCTGACCTGAGCGGGTGTCTGACCATTCTGTGGTGTCTATATGGTGGTGTTGTAGGTCAGAAGTTTGTTATCAATTATGTATATATTTATTCCTGTGAGTGGTTGTGTTGGTTGGGAGGACAGTGCACAGCTCTGCCTAGAGGCTCATAATGCTGTTAAGACGGCCGTGCCCCAGTTAGAGAGGGAATACAGGCCTCAGCACTGACCGCAGAGATGATCTAGGTTTGATAGCCAGCTCCACACTCTTGCAGCTTCACAAATTACCTACCTCACAAGCCCCCTTTCTTCTCACATAAGCACTGCTGCTGTGGCCCCCTCACTGACTTCCATGCTCCTGTCCTCGTAGATAGACCCCGGAGTCGATTGCTAAGATCTTATCAATCAACTTTAGGCCTTAACAATAGGCTTAATGACTGTTAGCGACTTCACAACACAGTAAGTTATATACAGTATCCCCCAGTACAGGTAGTAGGGTCCCCCCATAAGTTTTATGTCCCCCAGTACAAGCTGATCACTTTTCACTTGCAAATTATGCTTGACAAAGGCTCTATGAGGGAGCAGAAACGTCGCTGTATTTTCTGGTATGGAGGAATAAACTACACTTGCACCTTGGATTATTCTTTGTGGAGTGCCGTGGACTTTTTCTTTTTTTGTATCGAGGAGCGTTTATATCTAAGCTTTTTACTTGTGGCACCCAATGCTTGGCCATTTTTTTTTTTTTTTGAGAGTGCTGCTTTTTTGCTATATTTTTCCCCCAGTATAGGTAATAGGGTCCCCCGGAAGTTTATGTCCCCCGAGTTGGAAATATAGGGGCAGTTGGGGGCGCACTTGGACTTCAGAGATCCATCTTCCCCCTTTTTACAAATTTACAGGGTTCTCCCACTGTGGTGTTGTGCAGTGTGGTGAAAAATTTTAGCTCAGGACCTGAAAAAGGGAAATCAGGTGACATTCAAAAGTCCGTTAGTAGGTAACAGTCGGGATGGGGCCTTTGTGGCAGTAATTCTTTTAAAAAAATAAACCCAAGAAATTAAAGGCAGGGATGGTTATGAGGCACATGTCAGCGTATTTCCGAGATTGTCTTTTAAAAATAGAATAAAGTGCTGCCAGCATTGCTGAGACGTCAGGGGTGAGGAATAAGATTGTCACGCTAGCCTAGCAGCCCGCATACATTTGGTTTTTAAAAGATAATGCACAATAAAGCCCGAAAACAGGCTGCTGAAGACAAAAAGACTAAGGACATGGATTACTAGAACCATGTCTTGGGGCCGAATGGGACCGAGATAAACTTATTTACTTAAGGTGGTGGCAAGCGTCAGTGGTGGTAACCAGGTGAGGAGTACAAAGACAAGTGTGTCTTGCCTACATAGGCTTTGGTGGGAGAGTGTTTTTTTTTGGGGTACATAGTTGGGTTTAGGGAGTCGTTCTTGGGGAAAACCATTAATGCCAAAACATGTACTGTGACTGAAGCAGAGCATAATCCCCTTCCTGGGGCACAGAGCAGTGTTTCACCAGGAAAATAAACCCAAGAAACCCCTCCAAAAAACCCCTTCCCCTTGCAAAAAAAAAATAGGGTAAAGGTGCTGGACTGGCCAACTGTCTCCAAAAACCTAAATCCTATTGAGCTTTGGGGGACATCCTGAAATGGAAAGGGGGGAGGAATCAAAGGTCCTAACACCCCAGCTTGGATGTCGTCATGGAGGAGGGGAGGATTTAGTGGCATCAAAACCTGTGAAGCTCTAGCGAAGTCAATCCCCCGAGATTTAAAAGGAGTGCGGGAAAAATAGTGACCCCACACAAAATTGGGCATTTTGGGGCACAATTTGCCCATTTTCACTTTTGGGGGGTACTCATTTTTGTTTCAGTGGTTTAGACTTTGATGGCTGTTTTTTGAGTTATTTTGGGGGACAAAAAATTTACAACTTATACAAGCTGTACATTATTATTTACTTGTATGAATGTGTCAAGTTCGTGTTGTTCCTTGAAAAGATATCCTACAATAATTAAAAAAAATTTTCAGGGTGTACTCATTTGGGACATATAAAATTTATATTGCGGACCAAACTTTATATGCTTTTTGTTGAGACCTTTGGGGAAATGGGCGTCTATGGGTTTTCCATATTATTAAGCCTTGCTTTTCCTGTGTCAGTTGGTTGTAAAAAATTTTTCTGTGGGTTGGATGGAATTATATGGAAATTTTTTTAAAAGTGGGACAAACTTTTGGTACATCTCTGGTCGTCGTAAATATCATAGCATACAATCCCTAAAAAACACAACTTTGTGTACAATCATACACTTTCACCACATTCCAAATAATTATGCAAATTTGCAAAAAAGTGTCATAAAGATAAATTTTTTTATATTTAAATGGAACTCATGGATGGCATTGCCCACTGTGCCCAATGAAAGGAAACCTATTTAAGTAGGATGTTCCACATTATTAAGCACCCACAGGCTTCTAGAAATATGGGAAAGAAAAAGGATCTCTCTGCTGCCGAAAAGCGTCAAATGCAATGCCTTGGGCAACATTAGATATTTCACGCAAACTTAAGCATGATCCTCAGACTGTGCAGAGATTTGTAACTGATTCCCCAGCAAAAAGGTTTGTGAGATAAAGGATAAAACAAAAATTTTTTTTCAGATAATTAGTCGGTTAAAAAAGCGTGCAAAAAAAAAATTACAAAAACTGCAACATTTGTTTTAAAACTGTAGTGTTTGTCGTTTCCCCCTGAATAGGAGATTCTTTAAGGTGCAGTGTATAAACCCACTACCGGCCACCTCAACCCTCCACAAGAAAAAAATTTGCAGGGGCCCACCATACAGAAAATCAATCGAAACAGTTTTTTTTTTGATGAGTGCCATCCAACCCTGGATGGTCCAGATGGTTGGAGTAGTGGATAGTTGGTGTATTTATTTTAACAAGGTGTGACTCAGGAAGGGGGTAGAGGAGTCTGTTTTTTTCCGGGAAAATGGGGGGATAGCTGGTAGACCCCCTTTTAAGGGCCCCCCAAGGTGTGAAAAAAAGACCCCCGAAAATTATATAACTTAAAAACCGATTTAAAGGTATTTCTTCCATGGAACAAAAAGAAGAACCGTACCTTCCAAAGTAAAATCCCCCTTATGAAAAACAAAAACCCCAATTTATGTGCAAAGGAAAAACCTGGTATGGGCTAAAAGTAGAGAAACTCATGGTGTGACCACAATACTCCCTGGACCTCAGCCCCAAATTTGGGAACCTTTGGAGATTTTCAAGCAAAAGATCTTTGGTGGTAACAGCCTTTTACAAAAAAGCAGTCTGGGAGAGATTCTGCTCCCAAAAAAGAAATTCAAACAAAAAAAATCTCAAAATATCACAAGTTAGTAGGTGCGGAAAAAATTTTTTAAGGTGTTTTAAAGAAGGGCCTTTTAGGTTACATGGGACTTGGGGGCCCGTGTCAAAGGAAGCCCCCCCCCCTCCCGGGTGGCAGGTGCGTCCGTTTCTGCGGCCCCCCAGCGGAGCCCGCCCCCCCAAGTCGGGTTGGGGTCCCCCCTCTTTTTGTCCCCGTCCCCGCCAGCGTCTACTTACCGGCCCGCGCTTTCCCGCTTCAAATAATTCCGTCTCCCGGGGCCCTGGCTCCGCCCCTTTGGGCCCCGCAAAGGCCCCGGTGTTTTAAATTTAAAGGGGCAGTGCGCCGGGGAAATTTGGGGATTGCCGGGGGGACTTCTCCCCAATTTGGTCTGGGCCCCCTTTCCCGCCGGCCTCCCGGATTTCCCTTTGGGGTTTTTACCCTTGGTAAAGGGGAAAAACGTTTCTGCCCTTTTCTTGTCTAGGTTACAAAGGGACTTGGGGCCCGTGTCAAAGGCCCCCCCCTGCGACCTCCTCCCCCCGGTCGCAGGCGCGGGCCGTGCTGCGGTTTTCCCAGTGGAAACCCCCGTCCGCAATTTTGGGTTCGGGGGGTTTGCCCCTTGTCCCAGGGCCCTGCCGGGGCCCTTTACTTACCCGGCCCCCGCTCCTGCTCAAATCAGCCCAGTCTCCCGGCGCCCTGGGTCCCCCCCCTAGGGCGCCCCCGGGGCCCCGGCCCCGTTTGAAATTTAAAGGGGCAGTGGCCGGTAATTTGGGGATTGCCGGCATGTCCCTATTTAGGCCTTTGGCCCCCTTTCCCGCCGGCCCTTTGCGGGGTCCTTAGTGTATTTTTCCCCTGGAGAAAGCGTTCCTAGCCTTGTTTGTTTTATCCGTTTGTAACGTTTCCCCTTGCCTACGTTTATCGACCCGAATCTTGCCCCCTGCCCTGACCCTTTTGCCCGTCCACGTTTACGATCCAGGGGCCCCCTGTCCTGAACCCTTTTTGCCTGTTTCCCCCAATACGGCTTGCCTGACGAATCTGTTCTACGTTTTACCCTTGGCCCCAAACCCCCCCACAGGCAAGTCCCGGGCCGTGGAAAAAAAACCCGGTAGACCCCGGGGGCCCCGGGAAGTTTCCCTTCCGCTTTGCGGCGGGCTCTGGTTTAATAGGGGGTCCACCCTTTGATTCCGGGCCCCGGGGTGGGCTTCCACCATCGCCTGCGGTGGTTTTCCCGCGGATCCCCCTACCCCCGTTTTGTTACCCAAAAAGGTTTCCCGGGCCCTGGATCCCGCCAAGGTGTCCTTTTCCAAAGTGTCGCCAGTAATTTTCCCAAAACCCTTGTGGCCAAACAGTTTCCCCCAAAAACCAACCGGGAGCAAGGCAACAGTCGAGAAATCTCCTCTCTGGGTGCAGCAAGGGGGATCGCAAAACTCTGCCCAAACAGCAGTCCCGGGTGGCAGTGGGTTCCCCCCCGGGGGGGATTTTTTTCCAGTCGGTTTCCCCAAACTCCGGTTTAAACCATGTTGGGCTAAGTTTGATGGGGATTCCAAGGTCTGCAAGGGGGTTTATCACCCAGTGCTCCCTGCATGTGGAAACTCATGGCAGGTCAGTTTCCGTAAAAAAAGATTTCCCAAGGGTTTCCCTTTGTGGGGCAGGGCTCCTCTCCTTAAAGCCCTTGGCCCGGGCCAAACTCCTCTGTGGGGCCCCAAAGGGGGGAAACCCAAATTTCGGCCGATTAGCGACCCTTTTTTACTTGAGTTCCCCGGAGTGTCTTGAGGAACCTGCTCGTGCAAGTCTGCCGAAATCGCCCCGTTGAACCTGCAGCAAGGGGGAAATCCCCCCGTGGGAGGGTACGGTGGGCAAATTCCCCAACCTTTGCATTGGAAACTAGCCCGGAACGATGCAGATTTTTGCGCCCCGTTCAAGAAAAAGGGCCCCTCCAGCCCAAAACAAGGATTTCACTTTGCCCCCCCCGGGACCTTTCCCGGGTTCTTTAAAGGGGCTAATCCAAACCCGGCCCAACCCGGGTTTTAAAATCCCCATTTGCCGGAAAAAGGGGTGAAAGGGCTCCGCCAAGAGCAAGAACCAGCCGTACACGCCCTCCATCCCCATCTTGCAACGGGTTTTTTTTAAAGGTCTCCACCGCCTCCCCTTTCCCGCCCGCGTGAAGAGGCCCTGCCCAAATGGAAAAAAAGCCCATTTCCGCAAGAACCCTTTTAAAAACGGGGGTTTTAAAGAGAAAAAATTTTGGCTTACTTTCCCGGCAAACCCCCATCCTCTTTCCTTTCCCTTTTTGTTTTCTTTGCCCCCGGCGTCGGGGGAAAGGGACACCTCTAGGGTAAATGGGAAGAAAAATCCCTAAGCGTGTGCAGCCTTCTCTCCCCCCCTGAAAATTTCGGTTTCCCGTGGCACTGAAGCCGTGGACCCCTTTTTTAAAAATTTTTTGCAAAATTTTTGGGCCCCCGGGGTTTTTTGGAAAATTTCCCGGACGCTGCCCCCGGTTGTCCAAACACTGCCTTTCCCGTGGTTTCCCCCGGAGAAACCTCTGTCCATTTTCCCCGTCGTGGAGAGGGTCCTCCGTGACCCAGTCCGTTTTCCCTAAAGAGCCATTGTCCCCCCAAGTAGGGGCACTTTTACAAAAAGAAAGACTACGTTCTGTTTTGTTACCCGGTCTTCTTTCGCCCCCCCTATTGGGTTTTCCATGGCTGCAAACGCCATTTCCCCAGGGGTTGAATGGCAGGGCGGGCGAGGTCTTGCGATGGGGTCAGGGGTGTCGGGTTTTCGCTGTTTGGTGACCCTTTGCCAGGTGCCAGCCCCTTCTACAGGTACAGCTTAAACCCCTAGCGGGCCCTTTCCCGCCGCCTTTTTCAGGGATAAAGTGATTTTCTTCCGAGAAGAGGCAGGGGCCCCGGGCCCCCACATTTGTCCTTTATGATTGTCCCCATTGCCTTAATTGGCCCCAACCCCCTGGGTTTCCAGCCCCCCGGGGCAGGAGTCTACCCTTAAACCGTTCCGGGGGGGCACAAGGGCCCTTTTCAAAATAATTTTGGGGGAATTCCAGAAGGGATTTATTTAGAAAGTCCCCTTTTTCCCCCGGGGGCAGGATTTTTTTTCCCTGGAAAAAAGGACGGGGGAACCCTTGCGACCCTGCATTGATTACCGGGGGGGCCCGAATAAAAACACGGTGAAGAACAGGTACCCTTACCCCTTTAATTTCCAACGGAAGTTTTTGATCGTTTTTGGGAGGGCGCAAGGGTTTTCTCCAAAATTGGATCTTAAAAGGGGGGCCCACAAAATTTTGGTTTGAATCCGCAAGGGCGAGAATGGAAGAAGGCCTTTTAACACCAGGGGCCCCCGGGCCCCTTCGAGTACTGGGTTTAAAGCCATTCGGACTGTGTAAATGCGCCCGCCCCTTCCAGGAGCTCGTTTGAAAAACCCCTTTTTTTTTAGGGATTTTTCTCTAACCCTTTCCCCTTTGGGGGTTTTGTGGTCTATTGGACGATATTTTGGTGTACTGCCCGACCTCGAGACCCCCTTTTTCATGTCCGTTAGGTTTTTGAACGGTCCAGATAATTTAAACCGTATTTCCAAGGTGAAAGTGCCCTTTCCCCAAACCCCGCCTTCCGTTTTCCCCGGGGGTAAATTATTTTTGATCAAAGGGCCCACAGTTTGGGTCCCCGCCCAAAACTTTTAGCCGTGTTGCAAATGGCCACGCAAGGGCGGTTTGCGTTTTTCCCCTAAAAGCGTTTTATTTGGGGGTTTTGTAAAAATATTATCGCCCCTTTTTTCCCCTCCAAATTTTCTACGCTTGTGGCTTTCCCATGGGGGTTTTCAATAAAGAAAAACACGCTAACCCCACGCCCGCTGGCCCCTTTGATGCTGAGGACCGGGGACAAATTACCCAAAACTCAAGTCTGCCCTTTCCTTTTGCATCTTCCTCTCGCGGCCCCCGGGAAACCCCCCGAAACCCTTCACCTTGGAAGTGGAATTGGGCCCCGTCCGTGGGGGGGTCGGGGAGCCATTTTTACGCAAAAAAGGGCCCCCCGGGGAAGACCGAACGTGTGGCTTCTTTTTCCCAAAACGTTCTCCACCGGCCCAAAAGGAAAATACCCCATAGGGAAACCCTGAGTTTTCTGGCCTTTAAAAATGGTTTGGAAGAATTTGGGGCCCCTACCTATTGGGGGGGGGGTGCTCCCATCCATTTTGCGCAAATTCGGACCACAAAAAAACCTTCAATACCCCCAGCCCGGGCCCCACGAAATTAACCCAACCAGGCTAGGGGGGGGTTTACTCTTCTTCTCCCGGTTCGGGCTTCCCCGATTCAATTCCCCGGGGGGCGGGAAAAAAAACAAAGGGGGACGCCTTTTCCCGGGCCCTTTTTACCCCTGGGGGGGGGAGGAGTCTTTTCCCCAGCATAAAATTCCCCCAGAACGCCTTATCTCGGCGGTCCAGTTTACCTCCGGAAAAGGGGTTCCCCCCAGGGGGGGGAACCCCTTTTTTTTCGCCCCTGTTTTCCGCGGCATTTCCCGAAATGGGGCCCTTGTCTTTGGTTGGCCCCGGTTTATTTCCCGGCGCTCGAAAGACGTTCATTTGTTATCCCGGTTCTATTTGGTGGGGCCAGAGCTCTTCCCAAAGGGGGTCAAAAGGGTTTCGTTTTTTAAAGGGCCCGTAGCTCCTTTTGCCCGAAAAAAGAGCCCCGTCACAAGGCCCGGCCCGGTTTACTACACCCATACCAAACCCCCGCAACCTTGGGGCCAAATTGGATGGACTTTATAACCGATCTCCCTCCTTTGGTGGCAAAACCGTCAAAAATTTGGGTGGGGTTTCTGATTTGGTTTCCCCAAGATGGCGCAAATTTTTTCCCTTTTGCGGGGGCCCGCATCGGCCAAAAAACCCCCCTTCGGGAAACTATTTTTTTCCAACATGTGTTGTAGGCATGGGGGTTCCCCCAGAAAATCCCTCTCGGAAGGGGAAGTTTCCCGTTTGTTCTCCCAAATTCTGGCGGGCCCTGTGTTCCAATCAAAATGAAAGCTCGAATTTTTCGTTGCTTACCACCTCGGGCGGAAAAAGGCCAGGGGAGAGGGGGGTAAACCCCGGGCTTGGGGGTGGTTATCACGCCACTTGTTTTTAGCACGCCAAAAAACGATTGGTTTTCCAAATTGTTGCCCCCTGGGCGGAGTTTCGTACAACTCCCCCAGACTCAGAAAACCCCAAAAGGGGGGTCCCCCTTTTACATTTTTTAGGTTTTGCATCCCCCCCCAAACCATCCCCCTCGCATCTCCTTCCCGGGGTTTCCCGCGGGGGGACGCATGGTTCAGGAAAAAAATTTCCTTGGTCCCCGACCCCCGCCAATCCCCGGTCCGCGGGTTCCCAGGGGCACGAAGGGCCCAAACCCCACAAAAAAAAGAAGTCCTCCCCCTGTTTCTTCCCAAGGTGGGCCCAAGGGTGTGGCCCGTTTGGCCGATATGTACTCTTAAGATGCCTCCTTACAAATTGGGAAACCGCTTCCCGGGACCCTTTTGAGGTTAAACACTCCGCATTAATCTGGTTTTTTTACAAACCCCCGGGGGCCCCCCCCCATGAGAATTCCTAAACCCCATTTTCCCCGTTTTTCTATACTAAAACCCCTGGTCCCTTTTAACCCTTTTCTCTTGAAGGGTTTTTCCCCCCTCCCCACCCTGTGATGCCTTTTCCAAAGGGCTTTGAAATCAAGGAGATCCTCGTTTTGGGGAGAAAATAGAGGGAAACAGTACTTTTCCGGGTTAAATGGAAAGGGGGGTTTTTGGTTTCCTTTAAGGGAGGTCTTGGGAGCCGGAGGAGAAATTCCCCGAAACCCTAATTTTTCCAAACCGAGATTTCTTCGGGCCCGTAAAAGAGGGGGGCCCAAGGGGGGGGGGGGGCCTAAGGGGGAAGGTTTCTGTCACGGGGAAAACCCCGCGACCTCCGTACCCCCGGGCGCAGGCGCTCCGTTTCTTGGGGCTCCCGCGGAGCCCCTCCCGCAGTGGGGTTCGGGGTCCGCCCCTTTTCCAGGGCCCGCCCGGGGTCTAAAATTTTCCATGGCCGCTCGTCCCGCTCAGTCCCGTTCCGTCCCCCGGGGGTGGGGCCCCCCCCTGGGCGCGCCCCGGCCCGGCTGTTTGAAATTTAAAGGGGAAATGCGCCGGTAATTGGGTATGCCGGCACTGCTCCTATTTAGGTCTGGCCCCTTCCTGCCAGCCCTCGCCGGATCTTTAGTGTGTTTTACCTCTGGAAAAGCTTTCCCTAGCCTTGTCTTGTTTTTCCGGTACGTACCCCTTGCCTACGACGTTTTCGACCACGAATCTTGCCACCTGCCCTGCCCTTCTGCCTGTCCACGTTTACGATCCAGAGCCGCCCTGTCCTGACCTTCTGCCTGTCCCCGACTACGAGCTTCCCTGACGAATCTGTACTACGTCTACCCTTGCCAAACCACCGCAGGCAAGTTCCGCCAGGGGAAAACCCGACCTGGTAGACCTCCGCCGCAGCAAGTCCATCCCGTTTTAAAAACGGCGGGCTCTGGTGAATACCGGGACCTACTTAGATTCCGTTCCCTGGCGTGGGCTTCCACCATCGCCTGCGGTGGTCCAGCGGATCCACTACCCGTCCGTTACAGCCTGTTACAATGTTTTTGATTGAAATATCTTGTGATTATAGTAAATGTGACATTTTAATGCTGCAAAATCCAAACTGACAATTTTCATTTCTTTACAACCTATAAAATATTTTGTAACTCTGTTGTGCATAATAATTTGGAACAGCGCATTTTGAGTGTTTTCATTTTGAAAAAAAACAAAACTCATCATTGGGAGGTTTGTCCAATCAAACTTGATTTATACTCTTAAGGTTGATGATTTCACAATTATTCTGTCATTTTCATGGACCCATAAGGTCAATCAGAGAACAAAATCATTTGCACAATTATTTGGAATGTGGTGTAGTAATAACAGTGCATAAAGAACATATAACTAGCTGGGGACTCATGGTTACTGAGCTGATAATCGTGATTCTCCATAACAATGTCTGTCTTCACCATTTCTGGAACAAGTCAGGACAAAAATGAAGAATATACAGTATTTACAAACACCAAGGGAGTTATCAACCTTTCCCTAGAATTCTCCCTACTACGGCTCCGCAATTATTGAGTGGGATTGTGTCACCTGTGTAAATTTGGCCATCCTTTTCTCTAGATCTGTGCTTTGGAGCCTTAGGGCTCGTTCACACGGCTTATTTTGGGACTGATTTCAGCAGTATTGAGCGCCGTATTTGCGCTCCAATACGGCTGAAATCAGTCCCAGGCATTACGGTAATCCACAGGTCTCATAGAGAACTATGGATTACGTCTCCTCTCCCCGCTCGGCGAGTCCGCCAAGCGGGGAGAAAGTGACATGTCAATTGTTTACGGCGTGTACGCGCCGTGAATAATGACTGTTTATGGGGCCCGCTGCATGGCAGCTGGTGTAACTGCGGGGCGAAATCCTTCCCCGCAATTACATCGGCAATAAGACGTGTGAACATTGCCTTAGGATATGATCAAACGGAGTAATTACGGGGCGTACTGTCCGCCCCGCAGTTACGCCGGTGTTCGGGCGCTCGCAGTCCGCCGGCCCCATAGACATGCATTACTAGCGGCGCGTAGGCACCATGAATAAATGACATGTCACTTATCTCCCCGTGCATCGTATTGTATGCCCGGGGGGAGGAGGCGTAATCCATAGTTCTATGAGAACTGTGGATTACCATAATGACTGGGGCGCATTTCACTCGTATTAGAGCGCAGTACGCCTCTAAATACATGGTGAAATGCACCCCAATTTCAGCCATGTGAACATAGCCTTAGGGTGGATTTACACAGCATAGGACAAAATCTGCTTGGTTTTGACTGCAGCAGAAATGTCTGACACGACCGTTTCTGGACACTTTTTGAAACAAAAAACATCAATTTTTTCAGCATTTTGCATTTTTATCACTGATTTTGTCCAGGTTTTTTTCGGAGATTTTGTGCAGTTATTTGACTTTTCTTGGCCATTGACCATGTATTACAAAGAAAAATTTTTAACGTGCTGTGACAATTTTGTTTGAGTACATATATGCACCACCCCACATGCTTTCTTGTCTACATGTACCCTTTAGTAAATATTCACTTTACACCTGCATAAGTCAATTAGTCTAGTCCCTAAACTGGTGAACGGAGTAAAGTACAGACACAAAGCTCCCCCCGGAATTTAACCAGGGGAAGTAGCTGACTAGAGGATAAAAGTGCAAATAAAAGGGTGGAAGAGGATGGAGCAAAGTTACTATGTATGAATTATATCTCTACATGAGGTTACAGTAGTGGGTGCAGAAGTATGTACCAGAGAAAAATGGAATATGCTTGTACTGATACAAAAAAAGTGCATACTTCCATTTTCTATATTAGGATTTGTGTTCTGTTTGATAAGCAATAAAATGTATATAGGAGTAAATGTTTGTATTGTGTTTGGTCAGGTCCAGACAGGACCCACATGTGATTTGTTGAAACTATGTTACACCTTGTGATTATGCGCAAGTATAAAAATGGTTTGTTTCCTTAATAAACTGAGAATCACTTTTACACAAGTCTTTTGGACTCATATATGGCTCTCTCTCCTGCATGTCTTATTGTGGTTTTACATTGATTTGAAACTGAATGGTGAAGGAAGCGGCTGCTTCTACTGCTAATTAAAATAAAGTTCAAAACTTACTTTATCAGTACATACATATAAATACACATCTATATATTATAAACTATGTAACAAATATTATTCTGGCATTTGGCAAATAAAGATAATTGTGGTTCCTAATTGACCTAAAACGGGAAAAGGTTTAATCTCTATTTCATGTCAGATAGTGAAAAAAACATCCAGATGGGGCTTTTTCTAAAGTGTATGTAAACTTCTGGTTTAAACTGTACATGTGCATATATACAAACATTATCTCAACTTTTCCTATGTTTTTTAATGGTCTTTGTTTTGAGACAAGAGTAGAAAACAACAAATTTTATGATGGTTGTAGGAGAAGAGAGGAAAAGTCCATCTTGTTTTGACCATTAGGGCATGTCCCCAAGGCAAGGGTTTGCGGACGGTTTTTCAGACGGTTTGCAGTTTTGCGGACCGTCTGAAAAACCGGCCACAAATGAACGCAACAGGTTTCTATGGAAAACCCATGCAGCCGTCCCCAACATTATGACCAGGAGTAGATGACATAAAAGAAATTGAATATTATTTACTAAAAATTTCTAACTAAATATTGAAAAAAGGTGAAACTATCACTGCTGCCCGAAAATCATTCTACATGCACATTCTTTCATCTGGTTTTCGGACGGAATATGAGCAAGTGAGTGGGAAGGGGGAGAGCTTTTCTCCGCTCATCGCGGGGACCGCACACAAACCGGACAAATATCGCTCTGATAAACCGACCGGTATTTGTAAATTGCCGTGTAAACGGCCCCTTAGTGTTGTTGCAATCTTTTTCAGCAAAAACGTTTTTTGAGTGATCATAGTAAGCTAGCGAAGCTTGAGCATTGCACAGTAATGTATTTAAAAAAAAAAAAACAAGAAAAAAAATCAGACTATCCTAAATGATGGTTGCCAGTTATCAAAAAGCTGTTTCATAATTCACAGTTTGAAAGTGGTCTAGTGAATTCAAGAGAGTTAGGGAGAGCATCAAATCTGACCCGTGTCTTGGACGATCAGTCGAAGCAGCTACAGACAAAATTTGTTAAAGATCTGTGCAAGAGGATAACCTAAAATTCTCATGAACCCTCAGAAACAAGTTTGAGTTGATGCTTGTAAAGAGTTTTTAGAGCTATATGGTGATGCTCTGTCAATTGTTATTGACTGAATTGTAACTGGAGAGGTACCTTGGGGGCATCATTATGACAAGAAGTGGATGACTTAAAAGAACTTGAATATTATTTACTAATATTTTCTAACTGAATATTGAAAAAAAGGTGAAACTATCACCTCTGCTTTAAATCGAGATGCCATTAAAGAAGAAATGTGAGAGCAATTGGTTAAAGGAGAACTACTACTCCATGCAATGCATCTGTGCACACAGAGTAAGCTGCTTGGGCTGTTATGCGAGATGGTGGATATCAGAGAAGGAATGTTAGAAGTGATAATGCAGAAAAAAAATATAATACACTTCATAAATTCAATGCTTCATATCAATGCCCAAAATGTATTGCACACCCCTCGTATAAATAGATCACATTTTCTAGATGCAGATAGTGAACTGCTTTATATACTATATGCATGAGAGAGCCTATCTCTAAAATTTAACAAGCAAACGTCTCTGAGTCTGTGTACCTCTGACAGCGACAGCGCTAGCACTGACGCTATGAGAAGCGGAGGATTAATCCAGCATTGGGAATGTTATGCAATATAAGAGTGTTTGTAAGTACTTTAAAGGGGTTTTCTCACTACAAAGGTCATATCTCTAATGATGGGGACAGTAAAAATAAGCATTTTTGCAATTGGTTTGCATTACCTAAATCACTTATTATAGCAAATCTGAGGTAATTTGTGTAGCTATAGCTATTTCTGCAGTAGCTGGACGGGACACGCCCCTTTTCTGTGATTGCCTGACTGACATTTCATTTAGCCTGTTCAGACATGCCCCCCAGCTCTAAGTGAAGGATCTGGGAAATTACTAGGTCTGTAGCTGCTATATTCACTCTCTCCCTCCATATAACACAGCCTTATACAGTCTCCTCACATTTGTTTCATCAGTTCAGGCTGTATTTCTAACTGTTTACAGCAATGCAGGTTATCTGCTTACAGTAATGCAAGTGTTCTGGTTACAGCAATGCAGGAGTTCTGGTTACAGGAGCTTGTGATGCCTGGAGATGACAGCTCTGCAGCCATGATAAGCATGCAGGAGGTCTGCAGGGCTGACATCTTCTCCCTTTCACTGCTAACACAGAATGATGATGTCACCAGTCTTCAGTGCAGAGAGACACACCTCCTGGCAGGAGAGATACACCTACTGCGAGGAGAGACCCACCCCTGGATTTGAAGCTGTAAAAGAGATCAACAGCTCAAGTCTGCGAAAGCTTGTAATGATAAAACCTCTTTAAACTCTGTATTTTGACATATATTTACTGCTTATCTTAATATCCCTAAGATCTCACTAGCCAGTTAGTAATGTACATACAACATTTAAAAATATTAGTTGGTTAGAACTTATTAAAATGCTTCTAATTCCTGAGATTATCCTATGGAATTCAATCACTTACGTATTTAGATTGTCTAATTTCCATTTAGTATAATTAATCTTCTGGTGCCTAAAAAATCATAATTAAGATTATAATTCAAAATTCTGCTCCCATTTCTACAAACAATGTTATGTTGATATTTCACAGCTATCATATATCACAGAACATTCTCATGTTATAAGGCTATATTAAAAGGGCTGTCCGGCAGAAAAAAATCAGAAATGGGGCCAGGCAGGTTAATAAAACAACAAAATTCTTGTCTACCTGTCCGCCACCGCTCCTGTTCTAGAGCTTCCCAGAAATCCACTCCTCTTCACTCCTGGGTTCTTGTCCTTACACACTGAAGAGACTTACGCTCCATTCTTTTACAATAGAGTGCGAGACATGTGTGTCAGAAGAAGAACCTGGAAGTGAAGAGGAGCGGATTGCTCGGAAGCTCCACAGCGGCAGTGGTGGGGGACAGGTAAGTACATTTTTTTTTTAGTTCTTTTAACCAATTTCTGATAATTATTTTTTTTTTGTCTATGGTACAACTCCTTTAATTTCTCTCAATTATTATACCTCCATATATACTGCATATCCTCACAAAACATACTGTAGATAAATAGACTAGATTTTTCAATCAGCATGTTAAATTCCCTGAAAGACACCAATAAATATATGTATACCACTATTACAAACTCAGCATGTATCGCCCAGGAATGGTCTGCCAATACTGTACATATAGTTCCTCTGTGGTATCACTACACAAGGTCAAGTGTAGCAATATCACAGAAGAACTATGGGGGACATGTATGAAAGCTGTCTAGATCTAAGACTTTGTTGTATATAGCAACTAATCTACCTTCCCCTTACATTTTTTCAGAGCACTCTATGAAATGAAAGCTGAGCTCTGATTGGTTGCTATTGGCAACAAAGACAGTCTTAGGGCATGTCCCCACTGCGCGGGTTTTCGGCTGGTTTTTCAGCCGGTTTGTGGTTTTTCAGACCGCCTGAAAAACCCGCTGAAAATGAGCACAATGGTGCTCTATGGAAAAACCATGCAGCAGTCCCCACTTCACGGGTTTTCCGCCCGGTGGTTTTTCCACGGTCCGCCTGCAAAACATTGTGCTAGCACAATCCTCCGTCTGGAAATCTGTGCAAGCCAATGTGAAGGGGGAGGGCTTTTCTCTGCTCATTGCGGAGGATGGCCGCCCCCGCCCCCCCCCCCCCTCCCCTCCTCTTACCCACCCCACATTTGTCTCCTGTCCAAGTTTGCACAATTTATGTACTTTTCTGGGAGCAAAACATTCTGGACTCCAAGGGTGACATGTATGAATGGGGCCGCACCACTCATCTGGCATCAAAAAGCTGTAGTAGACTACATGATAAGTGCTGACGCGACACTTTGTAATGCACCAAAGATTGGGGTGTTCTGGGGCCGTCGCACCACATTCGTAGAATTAGACATTTATGATTCTTTGACGGCAAACCTAGGCGCAGAACAGTTACAACAACCAGACCAAGTTATAGGAGGCTAATACCCTCCTTGGTGACATATCCACCACTTTGGTAATGAATTGAAATATAGGTTTTTGTATTTTTATCATAAATTTTTTTTGGTTTGGTGCATTTTTATATTTTTGATGACTTGATCTGTTATGTGTATATTTATTATGCATCTTTCCAATTTACTGTTTGTTAACTTTGGGTGAGGGATGTGTCACCAATATTTGTACTGGGGGGTATTTTGTGTTTTTAAATGTTTTTAAGGTTGTTACAGTTGTGACAGCTGATTTTTTGTATTTATAATGTATTTTTTGGAATAAAAATCTTTATATGGTAATTATTGGAGAGTCATTATACTTCATATTGGTACAAGTTATAGGTGATGCCTGAGCCTGACTTGTGGTATTGGCTCTACACTGCCCTCTATGTATGACCTGCAGAAGAACAGCCAGACCAGGGTAAAGGTGGTGCCTGAGCCAGACTTTTGTGAATGGCTCTAAACTGACCTGTATTTATGAGCTGCGGAAGAACAGCCAGAGCAGGGTAAAGGTGGTGCCTGAGCCAGACTTGTGGTATTGGCTCTAAACTGCCCTGTATGTATGACCTGCAGAAGAACAGCCAGACCAGAGTAAAGGTGGTGCCTGAGCCAGACTTGTGGTATTGGCTCTACACTGCCCTGTATGTATGACCTGCAGAAGAACAGACCAGGGTAAAGGTGGTGCCTGAGCCAGACTTGTGGTAATGGCTCTACACTGCCCTGTATGTATGACCTGCAGAAGAACATCCAGACCAGGGTAAAGGTGGTGCCTGAGCCAGACTTGTGGTATTGTCTCTACACTGCCCTGTATGTATGACCTGCAGAAGAACAGTCAGATCAGGGTAAAGGTGGTGCCTGAGCCAGACTTGTGGTATTGGTCTTCAATGTTCCTGTATGTATGACCTGCAGAAGAACAGTCAGACCAGGGTAAAGGTGGTGCCTGAGCCAGGCTTGTGGTATTGGCACTGCACTGCCCTGTATGTTTGACCTGCAGTAGACCAGTCAGACCAGGGTAAATGTGGTGCCTGAGCCAGACTTGTGGTATTGGCTCTACACTGCCCTGTATGTATGACCTGCAGAAGAACAGCCAGACCAGGGTAAAGGTGGTGCCTGAGCCAGACTTGTGGTATTGGCTCTACACTGCCCTGTATGTATGACCTGAAGAAGAACAGCCAGACCAGGGTAAAGGTGGTGCCTGAGCCAGAGTTTGGTTATTGGCTCTACATTGCGGTGTATGTTTGACCTGCAGAAGAACATCCAGACCAGGGTAAAGGTGGTGCCTGTGCCAGACTTGTGGTATTGTCTTTACACTGCCCTGTATGTATGACCTGCAGAAGAACAGCCAGACCAGGGTAAAGGTGGTGGTGCCTGAGCCAGACTTGTGGTATTGGCTCTACACTGCCCTGTATATATGACCTGCAGAAGAACAGCCAGACCAGGGTAAAGGTGGTGCCTGAGCCAGACTTGTGGTATTGGCTCTACACTGCCCTGTATGTATGACTTTGGCACATTCTACACTGCCTTAAAACAATTTAGAACTGGCCTGTCACTGCCAACATTCATACATGTCACCCATAGTTGTTACATTTGTCCTACACTGCTACATTGTAACAAACTATAAGGATAGGAGAAAAATCTGTCTTGCTGTTTGAGCTGTGTATTAAATTTTCAGACAACTGACTCAAGGGCACGGCCACAAAATGCTGGTCAGATTCTGATCAAAGAATCGGACCGGTATTTTATCGTCTTTTGAATGGTTTAGGGCAGGGTTCCCCAACCACTGGTTCTCACGCCGGGCCGTGACGTATCCTCTGCTGGTCTGCGGCCCCGGCTACATCTGTTGCCGACCGCCCGTTAACTTTAGTCTGGGTGGTTGGCATTTTCTCTGCGCGGCCATTATGAACCGGCCGTGCAGAGTTAGCAGCTGCACACAGACCGTGCAGCTGCTTTGCTAGAGAGAAAGCAGGGACGGTTCATTACCATCCCTGCTTTCCCTATCATTGTAGTGAGCTCCGTATCTATACATCAGCGACACAGAGAGTGTGATGCCGAGGTGTCGTCACACCCCCTGTGCCGTAGAGTTCGCCGGCTCCTGGAGGCAACGTCTGTGGGGGATGGGGAAAGGTGAATAACTTTTTTCTTTTTAACTACCCTCTCTATTTACTTACAGGGGGCCTATATCTATAATTACTGCATGGGGCCTATACCTGTAATGACTACAGGGGCTATATATATCTATAATGACTACAGGGGGCATATATATATCTATAATGACTACAAGGGCTATATATATATATCTATAATGACTATAGGGAGCATATATGTCTATAATGACTACAGGGGGCACATACTGTATATCTATAATAACTACAGGGGGCATACATATCTATAATGACTACAGGGGCTATATTTATCTATAATGAGTACCGGGGGTATAGATATAGATATCTATAATAACTCTAGGGGGCATACATATCTATAATGACTGCAGGGGGCATATACAGTATATCTATAATGACTATAGGGAGCATATATATCTATAATGACTACAGGGAGCATATATCTATTTTTTTGTGTGTGATTCTAAACATCCAACCTCCTCTATAACCCTGCCCCTAATAACCACGCCACCAATAACCCCTCCCCACTGGCCCGCGGAAAAAATGTCTTCCAAAAAACGGTCCCTGGTGGAAAAAAGGTTGGAGGCCGCTGGTTTAGGGGACGGTTTCTGATTCGCCGTCCCCCGTAACCATTGAACAGGGTTTTTTTTATGCTGAAAACCAGACATAAGAACTTGCATGTTGCAGAGTTTTTTTTGACGGTTTTCGGATTTGAAATCCGACAGTCGGAAAATCCGAACCTTGTAGACTGCAGCTCAAAGATTTTCTATTAAAGTCTGTGGGGATGGTTGACATCCGAAAACTGTCTGAAAAACCGACTGAAAACCCTCGCCATGTGGATGTACCCTAACAGTATACTATTACACCCATCTTTAATCTGTGGACACATTGGGACTGTACGTTTTCAGCTCCTGTATACAAGCATGCTTTTTACTCACTGACAGCTAACAAAGATCTGGAAAATGAGATTGCATTATTTACATTTTACAATAATTAAAGGGGTTTTGCCCTGTTGTTTTCCAGCAATACTCAGAGCTCCCATAGATATGAATGGGGGAGAGCAGCCAGGGACGGCCATCTCCTCATTCACTAAGGCTCGCTCGTAGCGAGGTATAAACTGGCTTCAGAAACGGATTGTGCTTTGTGGTAAAACCCCTTAAGCTTGTGTACATATCAGGAATGGCCACAGGTCTTAAGATCTAGAAGCTACAATTGTATCCAGGTGCCTGTTTCTGCTCACATATAATGTAGTTCCAAAAAGTGTCATGCCAGTTCTGACCAGTAGAGAGCGAATGTGCATCATCCCTCCTATGATCATGTCTAAAGGTCTATGTGACTTTTCAGTGCAGTAAATGTTGTGACATCTATCTGATAAGTTAACGGATTGCAAGCTCTTAAAGGGGTTGTGCCACTATAGACATTTATCACCTATTCACAGGATAGGTGATAAACGTATGTCACTGAAGGTCCCATCACAGCTAATGATTGCTAAAAGAGGGGCTCCAAGTCCCTCAGCCTATTATAACTTTGCTGTGAGGTTCCCCTGTAATTTTTCTACCTCTCTTACCTTCTGGTAGTTACTTTGATGTGCTGTATATCTATGTATTTTAATGGACTGGGGTTTATTTAGAGGTATATTTATTTCTATGTGTATATCACTGATTTATATGATGTGTTGGTTGGGAGGTATGTAGCATTTGGGGTGTTTTGAGGAATGTTTGTATCTTTTAGGCTAGGTCTACACAGCATTACATAAAAAACTCACTGAAAACCACATCCTAAAAACATTCATAAAACAGTTTTTTGTCCACTGCCCGTCAAAAGCTGCTGAAAAAACTACAGTTTTTGGTGCGTTTGCCTTTTTTGGTGCTTTTTGTTTTGCGTTTTTGCACTTTTTTGGCAGAAATGCATAGCATTATAATTGCTATGGGTTTTTGCAAAAAAAAATGTGCCAAAAAATATCCGGCGCCTTACATAGACTCCAATAGTAAATATTCTGCCCTGCAGGGCGGCTTCGCCGGGCGGGGAGAGGAGACGTAATCCATAGTTCTCTATGAGAACTGTGAATTACCGTAATGAATGGGCCGTTTTCGGCCCGTAATTGGCGCATTTTGGCGCGTAATTACGGACCGAAATACGGCCCATTTTAAGCCGTGTGAACATAGCCTTAAAGTCAATAGGACCTGTTTTCAGTCGCTTTCTCAGCCTTTTTAGAAAACGAAAAATGTTGAAAAACAACTGTAAATGTGTGAGATGGAGACATAGCCTTATGTATACCTGACCATCAGGGGGGACATGTATTAATCAGGCGCAGCCCCGTTCGCATTAGCGCAAATTGTCCCGAATGTCATTATCAGGCGCATTACAGAATTCAAGCGGCACTTTGTTATGCGCCTGATTTCGAGGGGGATGGAGGCGGGGTGCACTAGAAACGTTAGAAGCTATAGATTTATAGCTTCGCTACGGCATTTCTAGGTGCATTACTGCTGGAACAGGCAGACCACTGTCAAAGTGGTTTACCTGAGCCAGAAATGTAGTGTTAGCGCTAGAATGCGCCTAATTTATAAATCAGGCGCATTCTATGCTATTATAATGCGCATGAAATTTGGTGTTTAAATGCCAAATTTCTTACATGCCACCCTAGGTGTTCTGTCTTCGGAAGTAGTACCTCTACCTCCATGTATGCTGTTTTTATTGTATATTTTATGTGGATATAATAAAAAACTGTATTATTTTATGTAATTCACTTTTGTGGTAGCCTTTTAGTGTAAATAATCTTTCGAAAATACATATAAAAGGTATTCACAAAGTGCTGTTTGCAGCGTTGGTAGAGCCCTGTTTTATACAAGGATGATCAATAGATAGAGCAGCACTCCACCGAAAGTGGCAGTGCATGAACTCTTGTGTTTTTAGGTCCAGAAATGTATCTACCACCAAGGTACTGCAAATTAGTGAAGAGTTCACTTGAAATGTAATAGCACATTTCATTTCAGGTTTTTATTAAAGGGGAGTTCCAACCATAGACTTTGATGGCATATCCTATTGATGTGTCATCAAAGTCTGATAGGTGCAGGTCCCACCTCTGGAGCCTGCACCTTTCTTTCGAACAGGTCCCTGAAAGTGTCGGCTTAAAGAGGACCTATCACCTCCAGGGAAACCTCATGAAATAACAGAAGACTAAAATACAATCACTTCCCTAAATATGCTAAAAAAGCGATGGCCCTTTAAGACAGCTCTGAAGTCGGGCCAAGTCGGCACATGACAGCTTGATGGATCCATGTGACACTGGGGCTCCTAAAGGGGAAGAACCATTTTGCGGGGGGGGCCAGGAAGTCTACACATCGACACTGATTTTCTTTTTGGTGTAGTTGTTGTAAAACATAGTAGGAGTTAAGTAAATGCCTAAAAAACCCTTCCCCCCTTTTTCTCAGTGTGCTTGCCTTTGTACTGTAGTACAGCTTGTCCCTCACTCCCCCTGCACAGGGGTAAGTAACAGAGAAAATCCTGCTCAAAAAGACTCGCTGAGAAAGGAAACAAGATCGTTTCCTCAAAAAAAGACAGGGCCCCTTTGCATTGCTAAGAATGTATTGGAAAAAAATCTTAGAATTTTCATCTACAATTAATTTTGTGGTTTTGTGGAGGTGATGGTACTTTTAAATTAAGAGCTAAAACAAGCTGGCAAATGATCCCCATTCTGTCCTATGGGAGTTCTGAGTACTGCTGAATACACCGCTCACCTGTACTCAGGACTCCCACAGAACAGAATGGAGAGTCGTGCACCAGCGCAACCAACCTTTCATTCAAGCAACCTTCCTAAGTAGTGAACCGAAGTGAAATGCCCAAAGTTAGGGAAATTTGAACCCCTTACATTCAAAATAGGAAAAAATACTTTTTGATGTACATTTTATATTTAAAGCCCTGGGAATATATGAGGACAATGCTTACATGGGCTGCAAGGTTTAGAAATCCTCATTCATGGACCTGCAATTCCCTAAACAGTCGATCGGCCATGAATGGGGGACGAACTTCTGCAATCAGCCGGGGAATCTATGGAAAGCTGGGAGTAGTAGTATACTTTGACTGTCTTGCGGTATTAGAGGGCTGCTCCTTGTATTACACTATCAGTAATAAAACTGCATTAGGTGACTGCAATCAGTGTGTTATCAAAGATTTGAAGGCATTCTCTAGTTAAAAAAAACTATTTCTATATAGCCTTTTAAGAAATAGAGGGGGGTCCCATAGTTAATAGAGGGGGGGTCACAAATCCAGGATTCTTATATCTTGGTCAGAGTGCAAAGTGGTTAATAAGAGTTTCTCTTACTCTGGAGGACCTGTCCTGTCCGGCATTACTCAGACAGTACATTGATTTGAACATAAACTGTGTAATGCTTTGTTTCCCCTGTGGTAGCGCTGCAGAGAGACTGAACACTTACTGCCACATGTACAGTATGAAAATTGTCTAGGTCCAGTTTTCATACATGTGGCCCTTACTGGCAGTATTTTCCATAGATTGCAGCTGGCTGCTGCTGGTCCCAGCAGGGGGACACTTTCTAATCAGTTTATTGTCACGAGACCCCCTCGTGACAAAAAATCTATTTAATTACATTAATATTGTACTGGAGAATAGTCCATGTGGGAGAAAACTTGATAATAATCATTCTTTGTAGCTCAGTGGGGGCGTGACAGGTACAGAGGTCAGGTCCTGGCACCTTAGGGGTCTAAAAGGCTCTCTGCTATATTTTAATAGCCTTGTACTTTAAATGAAGTAAGAGGTCCTGATACAGAATTTGCACTAGGCCCAGGAGTTTTAAAGGGATTCTGTCACCCTTTTACTAATTAATTAAAATAAGACAATGATACATACTGTATTCTTTTCATTTTAGCTGTTTTTATTTTCTGACTGTAGATTTTTTAATTCTGTTGTCTGTATATGATTATGGGGGCAGCCATCTTGCTTGATTTTAACAGCATTCAGAGAGATGCTTTACAGCAGCTTCATTGGCATAGGAGCATATAAACAAGAGCAGTTCCTTTGACTTCTATAGGAGAGTTTTCTGTACATGTTCTGTGACCTGGGACGAAGTCAGTGTGGAGGGAGGGAGAGCTGAGACTAACTCCTATTGTCACTGGTGGATCCTGCGTTATCTCTACACATTGGTGTCACCTTTCAGTGTAATCCCGCCTGTGCTGATGATGAGGAGACTGCTGATAGTTTTCTCTACAGAATGGGAAGTGTCAGACTAGTAGCCAAAGTGAAAACGGCAGTAATTTTCACAAAAATATTGATAGTAACGTGGAAAATTTTAAAAGAAAAATCTTTAAAAAACCTGTTTAGCATAAAACATGAGTTAAACAATAAATCATTTTGAGCGATACCCCCTTTAAACTATAAACCATCTTCCTATTAGAATTACTTTAGTCCCCTTTTATACCTTCCTTAAAAAACTGAATGTAGTTTTGTTTGGCCCATGCTGGATAAGTTAGTTGGGCTCCCAGGTGGAGCATGTATGCTGTCAGTGGTTCAAGCAAATGAATTCCTCATGGAAAGACAGTAACCATCAAAAGATTCAAATCTCATTAATTAAACACCATGTATTGGATAATAATAAATTCTTACAGCAGTAATTAGCACCATTCTATGCAGACAGGCAAATATTTTAGACACAATAAGGAAAGTAACAACATAAAGAAGAGACCCAATATACCTAAAAGGCATTCTGATGTTCATCCGCTCGGCGTATTTGCACAACGTGTCCCATGGACAGTGAACTTTTACAAACATAATGTCGTGGTTGGTTATAGAATTTGGGAAAATTGGAGATTTATTCAAATAAACATTTTTACATAAAAAAAAAACATTATATAAAAGAAAAGCATCAAATAAAAAAGTTTATAAATAATTAGGCTTGGTCTACACAGCAAATGTCAAAATGCCGTCCAGAATCCAATGGCATTTTGAAATTTTCTGGACCATCTTTTTTGCCGTGGCTTTGTTCAAATGCCATGGTCATTTTTTTGATTTGCCTTCAGTCGTGTACAATTGAAGTAGGGGAATCGGGCTGAATTTTAGGGGGGGAATCCTGATATGTTGCATTTTATATGCGGAAAAAAATGTTATTACTATCTTTGCAGCACAGTGTACCTTGGATTTTGGCGTTCAAAATAGGGAATCCCCCGAAATCGGGACGCCGTTTCGTATTGTGTGCCCTGCCTTATGCCTTAGATTTTTTTTAAATTTTGCATTTTGGAATTGGTTGTGAAAAAATTTTCTAAAAATATGCACTGACCAAAATCTATGTAGGCCTCCACTATTTTATATTTGGCAAATACATCTCCATAATAGAAATCCTGACCATTGGCAAAATATCTTTATAGAAAATTGTCAGGGTCAAGATTTAACATGGATGTTGCAATTTTCTTAGCTGATTTGCCAATTGAATTTTTTTTTGCATTATGCTGACTGGCAAATTACAACATGATTTGCAAATCAGTGAAACCTGAATATAGCAAAAAAATGTGTTATCATAAGCTACTTTGTCTAATTTAAGAATTCACCAGATTTGCCATATTAGCCAGTCTAAATACAGTAAAAAAAAAACTTACAATATTTTCTATGATTTTCCTAAATTCCCCCAAACTGAATCCCAAGCCTAGCAAGATCAGTTCACCTAATGCATTATCATGTACTGCAAAATTCCACCCAGTTTTCATTTGTGGCATAAATACAGCTCAGTTTTGGAGGTATTTTTCAGAAATTATCAGTTAATGGCTTAAAAGGCTATTCACCTCACAGAAAGTGCTGCTGGAAGGGCTGACTACTGTAAAGTAAGCAACTTAGGTATGCTTTACCTAATAAGAGCCTTTTTTTGCACTTTCATCTTGGTCTCTTCACTCAATGGTTTCAAACCACCACTGTGTGCCATCAGTGGTGGTCAATGCAGTGTTATAAAAAGCTGTCTGAGAATAAGCTCCTGTGACCCGGCTGGACCGGGGGAGGTAGCGAGAGAATGCATGAACAAAAAATGTGTGTCCCCACTATTTTGGCTACAGGCAACTACACAGTAAGGCTGCATTACTGGCCACCACTGGAAGAAGTGGTGATCGGTAGCTATGAAGACAAGAGGAAAGTAAAAGGTGCAAAAAAAGGCCTGTATTAGGTAAAGCATTTTTTTTTTTATAACATGCATTTTGAAAATTGCTAACTTTACAGTAATTGGCCCTGGGCATTTCCTTCTAAAATAAAAAAAAAAAAAATGAATAAAAATGTTCCAAGGCTGCCCCCTGGAAAGAATTCTGTTTCCGTTAGCTGCTTCTGTTTTGTCTTGGACTCCATTAATGGTAACAGAAGTTGTGTGGAAACTACTTTCACTACTATTATAGGATGCACAGTACTGTCACCCATTTGCCACAGATATTAAATACATAAATAAAAAAATTTACTTAAGAAATAATATTAAATTAATGAGTGAAAAAAATGAAGAAAAATGCTTTGTAAATAATAATAAATAATAAATAAATCTTTTTAAAGAATATTAATAAATAAATAAATAATAACAAACATCTATTAACAAAAAATAATAACAATATTACAATCAAATTAAAAAAAATAATAATAATAAAATATAAACATAAATATTGAAATACTTTGTATTTGCTATTGACTGTACAGGTGCCTCTGGGATTGTTATATCTGTGCCTGTACTCTAGATCTTTACACTGGGGGCTCAGCTCATCCAATGATGCTGCACTATTCAGAATAGCTGTGCTGGAATTATAAGTGTATGTGAGAAAAGTCACTCTACATTACAAGCTGCTATTTGCTAACACTTGGCTCCTGAAGAGGATTGCTGCGGCTCTCTGTGACTGTTGTCCTTCACTGACCACGTTACAGTCATTAGCTGTTATGAGGTTACGTTTAATAAAGAGCAAGTCAATCTAAAGAGCATATTAACAACAGGCAAGAGCCGTGACTGCTCCATCTTCCAGTGACTAGTCACTTATTGAATGCTCAGAAAAACATTCAGAACTGTGCGGCACAATAACCACATAAATAACAGTAGCTATTCTTCTATTATCCCCACACAATGGAGATCACTGGGGAGAGTTTTTTTAAACTGGCATTTCTTACAGAAATCTTAAACAGATGTTAGCTGGAGTAAGACGTGCACCAAATTTATTAATAGGGGAACTACTCCTACAGGGATTGTCCAGTTTATTTCAAACTTAAATATTAAGGTACTGCTACTGAATAAAACTAAAAGTCTATACTCACCTCCGTTACAGCGCTGGGTGTTCTGTTGACCTCTTGTCTTCTTCCGAATAAGACATCACAGCTATGGCCATTGATTGGCTGCAGAGGTCACATGCCACTTTCCTTACATCACCATTCCAAAGTGACCAGCTCCGAATGATGATATAAGCAGAGGCATGTGACCACTGCAGTCAATCAGCGGCTTCAGCTGTGATGTCTCATTCAAAAGAGATAGGAAGTAAGCAAAAGACCGGGGAGACCCAGTGATGGAACGGAGATGAGGAGGAAGGTGAGCATTTTTTTATTTTACTAGGCAGCAGTACCTTAGTATTTGATTTTGAAATAAACTGAACAACCCCTATAATACATTTGTTACATCTTTGACTATTGGCTATAATATACACTAGTTTCAGGTATAAATTAATTTTTTTAGGCAACTGGAAGCTCTCTCTACCCCCTTACACTAAACCCTAACCACTTTTTTTTGGCGATAACAAGTCCACACCAAAATATGCAACTCTGTTCTCCTCCAAAATAAATGTGCAAATGAAATTCCCTCCATTGCCTCTTGAATTTTTCGGAAACTCGAGCTTGTTCACATAAGGTAAACAGCTAATGGATCACAAGATGTTGCACAGTAGACAAGAAACAGAGATCAATTGGGGAATTTCTTAAAAAATATTCTGACGTGTCAAGCCAGCAAATATGAAAATAAGATCATTAAGGTTAACTAAAAGTGTAACCTGGTTAGAAGCAATTATGAGCTATTCATGTGTAGGCGATTACTGATAGTTTGGTGGGGCTCCAACTGCTCATGAGAATATGAACTCTGGTCCCCAATTAATCCTAGCTGCCAAACCGTGGCTACGAGCAGTGTGAATGGAGCATGCATCCTTCCACTCTATTCAAGGTTCATTGCTTTGTTCAAACTCCTCCTAGCCATGTGGCTGGGGGGAATGGTAGACAGTCATCCCCTATTCTGGCAAGTGGTGGGGGTACCAGCAGTTAAACTTTAACCAATCCAGCAGTTATCTCCTTTCCGAGGGTGTCCATTGCTTCTAACTGAAATATCACTTTATGCTCAGGTTATGGGCAGGAAATAGACAAAATAGACAGCTGACTCAGGGACCATTGAGAAGGGGATGCCATTTTTTAATTTGAAAAAAAATGGTCTCCCAATTAATTACCCCAATAGGTTGGGGTGTCTGAGCTGCTGATAAGTAGTGGTAGATTTCCTTGTAAAACCATCACATTGGATACCTAAGATCCTTATCATGGCCCTGGGATTTACCATTGACTATTACAACATTCAATAATGGTGGATTGAACCATTAAAACCTTCGGATTCGCGAAGATACAGGAAAGACATTGATGTTTTTTTTTTTTATTAAGGTCGGGGAAAATGTCTTTTACTTTGTTAGTTGTAAACTAGCTTTGGCGTCCCATTTGAGGTTTTTCAGGATTTTTTGCATTATGGTTAGACTAAGAGCTTTTGCCTCTCCTAGTGGCCAATGAATTCCAGCTGCAGCTATATAAAAAAAATAATTGAATTGCCCCATTCCTCTAGCATGGATTGAAGAATAACCCCGACAAAGTCATCCCTACGGGACTGAACCCTATAAATTTGTAATACCTTAGAAAATGTAATATTCATTACTAATATTCACATTTAACATTAGTGGATAGCAGTCCTAATAGTTATCACACACATACTGATTAAACCATTATTAGAATGACTAAGCCTGAAATAAAAAAACACAGAGAAACTAAATTGCTCTGCAATCTTGTGAGTTGCAGCAAAGTGCTTCTAGATGTTTCCACCGTGACACAAAAACATCCGTCATAGTGGAGGTTTCTCAGTAAGCCGGAAATGATTTAAGTTAAACGGCTATAAGAAGAACAGGGAGCTGTCCCATCTATTTTATCTTTAAGGCATGCTATTACAAACAACCAGTGGTATAAAAAAGATTGGGACGAGTTGGTGCTGCAGAAAGTAAGCCATTTACAAATCATTGGCCTGCGAGGTTCGTTTCACTCGATATACTACATGAAGACACTCACTTCCCCTTCCAGCAGTAAGCCCTCGGCTCTCAGGTTCTTCTCGAAGGTGTTGCGTTTCTCGATTTGTGGGCTGGATTTCTTATAAACCAAAATGTAGTCGATGCGTTTGACGCCATCTTTAAAACATAAGCCAAAGCAAGGCATCACGATAGTTTTTCATATGGGAAGGTGTTACAAAAAAAGGGAAAGGTTAATGGGATGTAACACTGGGATAAATTGGGAAGAGCAATAGTTGAAGACCTAAGACCATCATAAGTGGACAAATGTAGAAGGTTAATAGAGTATTTACCCCCAAAACATGGTATCAGTAGTAAATGAAAGTCCTTTGCTTGTCCTAGTCCATAAAACTATTAAAATTACATACAAGTGAATATATGTCCCGGAAAACTGGCAGAGAAACTTATAGGTTAGGTGGTGGCTAGTCTGGAGATTAGGCATGATTTTTTCTGCTACGATTTTGGTGGTTTATTTGGCACAAGTATTTTTTTTATTCTAAATTGGTGGTTCGGTTTTAACTATTTTGAACATGTTTATTTATGTACAATCCATAGGACCAAAGAACACCTGCAGGTCCACCAACCTCCACATTTGTTGTATAGACACCTTCCAAGTTACTCACAGGGGGATGGGTCACAAGACATGAGAAAATACTTCACAATTTCACTCTCTGAGGACTCGTGGATTTCAGATAATCGAATTCTACCATTTATAGTTGTTACCACACTAGTTGTACTCCTGCATGAAAAATGTACTTTGGCTAAGGTAGTCGATAAACTGTACATACTTGGATGATGAGAGCAATGGACTAGCTGACTGACAACCTTTGTAATAGCTGCAATGATATTGCCTCTGGGGAGCCTCCAGGAAGTAGATGAGGAGTATATCCTTGTAGATGATGTCACCTGCATCCTGCATCCATCCAATCGCTTGACCTGTGTTTTACAACTTCTTGACACATATGTCCCTTGTCACCATCAAATTTGCACTCTTTAGGGTATTATTCACTACGTATTTAGGTTGCACATGCCAAATCAAATAATGTCGAATTTCAACTCAAAACAAAGTTCTAAAAACTTCTATTTGTTTGAATTTGATAAATGTGACGACCACATTCACTTGGAAGCAAGCATTTTTTACACTCTAGCGTATTTGCAGCACGCCCCTTGAAAAGTATGGCATGCCAGATGTTTATCATTGCCATGAAAATTATTAATTTATGAAAAGGCAGAAATCTGCCTCAAGCGCTACACGTCTTTTCTACAACGCACCAAACGCATTTTTCAGTGCCCGAAGGCACATGTCAAAAGTAAGCCATGTAAACATATCCTTACAAGGGGAAAACAGTCTTCATGCATTTGCAATACTGTGTGCACCTTTACTTCATTATCCTCGTTCTAGCGTGGTATCCATACAAATGATTCTCAAGCCCTCATAATGGTTACCAACCTGCACGCATGGGCAACAGATTTGAAAGTTGACTGTCAACAGTTCTTCTTGGCATCGGGTGAAGACAGATAATAATGAAAGCGCACAATGTCTACATACTCTAAAGCATTTGCGCCAAAAAGGGTCTGTCCAACAAGACCAACACTTTCGTCTGAGCCACTCTTCAAGAGGCCTGTCTATACCAATTTATACGATAAGAAACATTTATGTAGCTCTCAAGCCAAAAACTGTCTTGGTTCATGTGTTGATATTTATGCCATTTTCAAACTGGCGAGGCTAAGGTTATGGCTACACTTCATTGAACAATGTCCAAAAGCGGACATTTTTCCGATGCACAACCGCAGCTTTTGTCACGTTTTGCGCAAAAACCGGGGTCGCTTCTTGTTTTTTTTTTACGTCGTCTTATATTTTGTATTGTATGGGATGTCGTGAGCAAACTAAAGTGCGCGTATTATACATGTTGGTATAATATGCGGCGGCGGAAAGATCTAACCTGGCTTTTCCATTGTAGTATATGGGGGTCGCATTATATTACTATCGTATTTTCTGCGCTTTTTAAACTACAGTTTGTATAGTAGGCAGTGGATGCATAGCCTAAGACACATTTTTGGTGCACGGGCAGTTTTTCTTATGTCGTGACACATTTATAAAGTGCTGTGAAACACTTTCAAACATAAGCATGAAACTCAACTTGGGCACAGCACAACCTAAGATTCTGTCCACTTGGACCCTTTTCATTGTATCTTCGTAATTGAATTAGGCATCTCACCAATCTGCTTTCAGAATCATTATATTGCTTTTATGTTGGGTCCTGTCCTGTTTCTAGAGATTGCTTAGGAAGTTTTAGACTTCAGAGACTTTGTTGAGAAAGAAGGAAGGCTCTGCTTTATTTCCGGACATAGTCTATGGGCTGTATCTGGTACTGCAACTCAGCCCCGTTCCCTCTTCTTTCTGGCTATTAGAGTTGGGTCCCATATGGTCTACTGTTTGTATGTGATGTCCATATAACCTAAAGGTGAGTGAACACAGGACACTTGTGTACAGAAAATCTGCAGTAGATTACAGTATCAGCCATATGGATGACATTTTGTAAATCTCAGGTGCACATTTCTACACAGAAATTGACCTGCGTTGTGGATTTTTAAATCTACAGCATGTCAATTTCTACTGTGCATTTTTACCTATTAACTTTAAGACTTGGTTCACAGAATGTTTTTGATGCGTATTGACCAGCAGTATTTGGAGGTAAAAACCAGAACTGGAGCCCTGCTCAGAGATTTTGCAGAAGGGAATGGCACACTTGGACCTTATGATTTATTTATTTAGAAACAATGCTGAAAATTCAACGGTGAAGTTGTATGATTTCATTGCGTGCATTAGTTGTGTACGATTGCGCCTGAATCTATTAACCTGGTTCTACTCGGGCATAGATTTAGCGTTTCTAGATTTAAAGGGAACCTGTAACCATAGTTTTTTTGCCCCCTTGATGAGGACAGAAAAGCTATAGTGTTAGACATGCTGTTTCAAGCATTGTGTACCCTTATTCTGTAAGAAGATGCTGTAGTTTGTGAGTATTTAATGCTCAATAACTGCAATTTTCAGCTGGAAAGAGTCTTGAAAAGAGTCTTTTTTTCATTTACCCGCCCATCTGAGGCTAGCAACGCCCAACATCAAAATGACTATAACCTATTACTTTGAAATAGGTTAGGAAAACATGAAATAATCTGCCAGGTGGGGGGGCTATCCTTTGGTGGGTGGGACTAACACCTGCTAATGAATATAGATTTGGCATTCAAATTACTCTAAAATTCCACGCATCTTTTCAGAATAAGGACTCTGCCACTGGAAACAGGCAGGGTCTGACACTTGCTTGTGCTGTCCTCAGCAAGTGGGGAGGCTTAACCTATGTGACAGGTTCCCTATAAGCGACACTTCTGGATTGGGGTGGAAACCACTTTTGAAAGAGCTCTACCAGTTCCAGCAAGTAATGTGCCTCGGCAATTTGCCGTACTGAAAAGCTCATAAATCGTGTTAGACTTTGTTATGGTTGTAGTGGACACAACATCCAGCATGACCATGTCTCAGGCGCATTACCAAAATGACGCGGGCACTCTTGTAAGTGCCTGATATTGGAGGAGCGACACCCCTGGTTTATAATATATAGTGAATGGATGTGCCAGTTTTCTTCTGGCGCAGTCCCGTACATACATGTGAACCTATCCTATGGATGAATTCGCGTGAGCTGGATTTGCTGAGGGAATTTTCAGCAGAAAATCCATAGGTAAATCTGCACATAAAAATCTGCTTCAGACTGAAAAACCCGCACCGCAAGTCACAGAAATATTGCACAGAATATTTCCACCATGTTGGCATGGGAGTTGTAAAGTCCCCTCCAGTGTCGGACTTAGGTGCCTAGGGCCCACAAGTGGAGTTGACCCCAGGGCCAAAAGTTGAGCTGTTTTCATGGGCCCTACCCAGGTTCAAGTTAATTTTGGAGCCCACCCTAATGCTACGTAAAATGACTGTACATGCCTCCTATACTCTGTATCTTGCTTTTTGCCTTACTTTGGGTACGTCCATATGACAGTAAGCAAATATCAGTTGGATCCTGATTAAAGAATCCGGCCAGTATTTTGACATCTTGAACGTGCTTTTGAGGGTGGTTATGCCCACCATGGTTTGTTGGAATTCCCTTTCCCCTCTCTTCAATACATGACATGTTTCATATTCTCTCCAGGCAAAAACTGACAGAGAATAAACATGTTCTAAGTTTTTCGTACCGCCGACGGTGTAAAAAACGCCTCGCAGAAAATCCATACAGTGGGGACTGCTTCGCGGATTTTCTATATTTAAGTCTATACTGGTTGGTTGACAGTCGGTTTACAGACTGATTTCAAATCCAAAAAACGTCTGTAAAACCGACAGAAAACCCTTGTCATGAGGACAAGCCCTTTCTCTTCTTTTTGCATCTCTGTGGAGTGAATTTGCAGTTTTCAAAAACAACTCAGGTACTGACATGCTTCAGGGGTCAGTCTGTGCATGTGGTCCATTCCTCATGGCTGGTACTATAATCCATTGTGGATAATCCATGTGTAAATCTGAGAAGAAATGTGTTCAGACTCATGTTATTTATCTGCTAAATATTTCCAAGCAAAAATCCGCGTCCTATGTGCATGTAACCTTAGGTGGGTTTCCACAGTGGGGGGCCTGGGGGCGGCAGTTATTATTGAATAGAGCTGCACCAGTTTTCTGGTGTGATGGTCGTCAAAAATATTGTCGTTAACCAGTTTAAAAGATTTGCGCCAAAAAGTGTCGAATGTCTGACATCCTCATGATAAGTTTGACACTGTGCCATATTCTTAGGGCGTAGGGCCAAACTACTTTCCGAAGATTAGACACATTTCTGTTGCTCAACAGAATGTGTCGCAAAAGTAGTGCACTAATCCATGCCATTTTTAAACTGGTGTGATTCTCTGACAATGGCACTTAGGATGCGCCAAATGTATTAAACGCCATGCGATACTTTCATTGATCTTGACAAATGCTACACTAACTTCACCAGACGTACCATTGTCTAGCCTGAGACAGTTTTAACACATCTGGCCCCAAATGTATTAAAACTGTCTCAGACCAGACAGTCGTATGTCTCGTTAGGTTAGTATAGCATTCATGTACATCTATGAAAGTGTCTCGCAGCACTTTATAAATATGTCCCATTGTAAGAAACATTCATGTGCGCCAAAAAAGTGTCTGGGACAAACTTGGCATGGATTAGTGCACTATTTTTGCAACACATTCTGTTGAGCAATATTCATAAATGTGTCTAATCTTCTGAATGTGGTGTGGCACACTCCCAAAGAATTGGCACAGACAAAAGTGTGGAGGATGTTAAAATCTTTTATACATATGTCAGACATGGGCAACACCAACAACACATCAGAAAACCGGCACAACCCGTTTCATACATTTGTCCCAGTGTTTTTTGACACATATCTTGCAGCGCTGATTGTAAAACCAAAATCAGGAACGGATCCAAAACAAAGAAGCACAAGCCTTTCCATTATATATTTTCTGAATTTAGGTTTCATTCCTAGTTTTGGCTTACAATCAGAACTGCAAAATACATGTAAAAAAAAACACTGTGTGAACCTAGCCTAAGGGTATGTTCACACGGCGTAATTGCAGGGCGTACAGTACGTCCCACAATTATGCCGTGTGTTCGGGAGTTGTGCTGATCGGCGCGTACTCCTGCAACGCGGGTGGAGGGGGGATGGCATCCGGCACTTGTATTCCCATGACCTGGTTTACAATTCTGTGGTCTTGTTACTTCTTTAAATAAACCATTGCAGAACGTGTATTACCTTCCACCGTCCAGATCCTGATTGGCTATTTCATCACCTTTAGAAAGGTCTGCTTGTTAAATGAAAGCAGTAGTAAGCAGACGGCAGCGATTAGACACCTGTGTGAATGCCAGAACCACAGCTTAGCGCACGCTAATGGCCGGCTTCTGTTTCACGTCTAAAAGCTTCTATTAATTATCTACTGGTGCTCATCCTTCTGCTGCTGTAAGACGTCCACATATATCACGTAATTAGGAATTTATCATTGCAAGCAGACAAAAGGGACTACAGGAAATAAGCTCAATGCACCTTCATCAATCCATGATAGAAACAATGAGGCAGATTTTGTAAGGCAATTGCTCTAGTATCCAGAATTTACACCATTTTTTTATTTGCTTAAATTTTGCCGCCATTCTTGGCACAAACGAAGCCAACCAATAAATGGTGTAAGGTTAGACAGAAGTGTCTAAAGTGCTAAATTTCCTTGTTAAATTTGGCACATTTCTGGACTGCCTAGTCTAACTTTACGCTAAGTTTCAGGGCATGTCCAGACGACGAGTACAATTTCGGATTCTCATTGGTTATCTACAATTCGAAAACCAGAATAATGACGCAGTTTTTCATAAAGGGGTAGATCTATCCTTGAGGAATAGCACTGAACGAACGGCTTTGTAGTGATATGTATTGCCTTTTTGCACCTTCTACTAAGCTCTGCATATCATACAAGGCATTTTTTGGGGAAAGGGGCTGAGAAGCCCACAAGCGCCCTCTGTTAGTTGTATCAATTCATCAAGGTGCTCTTGACCCACGGGGGTAGTGGGAATGCTAATAAGGATTTTAGCAAAGACATGTGTCTTTATTATACAGGACCAATCGCAAGTGTTTCGGTTTTTTGTCCTCATCAGTGCAGAGCAGAGCGTATGTGGCTGTGTCGGGAGGCATTGAGTGGCTCTGAAAGGGGATGTTCATATCTTGAGGAGAGCACCGATAGTCGGCTTGTAGTGTTAGGTTTTGCCTTTTCGACCTCTTATCTTAGCTCTTATGCTTTATCCTCAAGGCTTTTGGGATGGGGCGGAGAAGGCCCCATCTAGCGCCCTAGGCATGGTTGTAATCTATTCACCTCTTTCTGTTTTGGGAATGGAGATGAGTGAGCGATAAATAGGCTATTTAATTTTCGAGTATGGACGTGAGTGCGGCGGTGATCTCCTCAAGTGGAATCTTCCCTTTTCTGAGCCATCAATTCTCCCACTCAGCCAGCCAGATATTAGCTCTGCTATGGACTGATGAGGGACAAAAATCCCGAAAACGCGTTTTTTGTCTGCAGTATGAGAGATACTGGCGTGGGCTAAAATCTTTTTTGCTGTCCCAAGGGTACACGGTGGGTCTAGTAAGGAAAATTGAGTTTTTGTTCATCTAATCTGGAGGGCAGTTTTCAAAGAGCATTTCGTGCGGATTTTGACTGGATTTCATTCAGCGGAGTCCCATACAGTTCTATGCATTTTTGGATGTGTTTTAAACCGAAAGAATGAAAATGCTACGGCTCTTTAAAGGCGTGGATAAAAAAAAAAAAGAAAAAGAGAAATAAAAATTGCCATGTCATTTAGGTGCCAAAGGGGTGTTCCTATGTCATTGATTATCTTTAACGATATAGGCAAAATTAAATATTCATTCTTACCAAATACATATTTTGTTACGATTTTGCTTTAATTTAAGATACAAATTTCCTTGTTTTAACGAAAGGGTACTTCTCTCTGAGCAGGCACCATATTGGTGTGTAGAGTTTTGAAGTCACTGTTGTCTCGCTGATAAGAATCTGCATTTCATCATGGCAGTATGGGAAAGGTGTGTGAAGCTAAAGGACTCTTATGAATGTAACTATATCCTCTAATTTGCTTTTGGAACCAATGAGTCTTCAGATAACCCACCAAAAGGGATATTAGCCAAGCCAGTATCTCTCATCTGCAGACAGCTGTTAGGGGGTTTGCACCCTCATCAGTGCAGAACAGGTGAACTGGCTGGATGTGGGGGAGGCAAATGAGTGCCTAAGATAAAGGGGAAACCTCTCTCCTTGAGGAAGAGCTCAAATTTGGTGTGTTGTCTCGTTGGTCATAAAGCAAAATTGTGGATTTGTTACATCCAAATTGGCGTTTGAGCTTTCTACTCAGCTCATTTCACATATATGCATTGTGATATGCAGATGATGAGTAGAGGGCAAAAAGACAATTCAAAACTCTAAACAAACAATTTGGTGCTTCCTGTTACAATCGTCAGTTCATCTAAATAGGGTCACATGCTAGTTGATTACATAGGTGGGCATCCAATGACGTTACCAATGTACGTTCCAGAAAAATCTTTGTTGGATAAGACGGTAAGGAAGGGGGGGAATAGGCTGGAGGGCATGTTATAGGAGGGAAGCATCAATTTAGACTAGTATTCCATGCAAGTTAGACTTTTGGGGGTATTCATCTACACACAATGTCAAATTTAAACATGGAGCAAGGGGAAATAAAGACTATTACCAAATACATTACTGAACTGATATTGCTTCATTTCTCAGTTACAGCAAGTGTTATCTCCTGCTTGTTTTAAAGCTTAATGGGTTGCCGACCACTTCTCTCTGCTCTCATTGCTCCAGCAGCCCTCTGCTGAACGGTGATGTCACTCCCTGCTGTGTCTTATCAGCAGCACGTGAGCTTGTTTATGTTTGTTACTGACAAGCTCTAACCCTTTAGGCAATGTTCACATTGCTTAAAGCCGATGTAATTGCGGGACGGATTTTGCCCCGCAACTTACGCTCGGCTGCTTGAGCGGGGGGCGGGGCGCGGGGGCGGCAGCTCACCGCTCCCAGACAACTCAGTATTCACGGGCGTTCATGCAATAAATAAATGTGCCTTGTCACATTTCTCCCCCTAGGCCTTTGGCCTGAGCGGGGAGAGAGTGAAGGTTCCTGAGTTCTTATTGAGAATGTGGGATTACCTTAGTTATGGGGAGGAATCAGGTATGAGGTGCAAATACGGGGCATTTGTTTGAATCATTATAATACACCCCCACACACCCCAACACCCCCAACCACCCACACCCCCCCCCCCCACAACACAACCACAAAAAACACACAACCAAACCACCCACCCCCCCCCCCCCCCCCCCACACCCCCCATCCCCCCCACCCCACCACACACAACCCAACACAACCCCCCACAACACCACCCCCCCACCCCCCCCACACCCCCCCCCCCCCCCCCACCCCCCCACCCCCCCCCCCCCCCCCCCCCCCCCCCCACAACACACCCCCCCCCCCCCCCCACAACACCCCCCCAACACCAACCACCCACCCCCCCCCCCCCCCCCCCACCAAACACAACACCACCCCACCCCCCCCCCACCCCCCCACCAACCCCCCCCCCCCCCCCCCCCACACAAACACCCACCCCCCCCACCCCCCCCCCCCCCAACCCCCCCCCCCCCCACAACCACCACCACACCCACCCCCCCCCCCCCCCCCCCCCCCCCCACCCCCCCCCCCCCCCCCCCCCCCCCCCCCCCCCCCCCCCCCCCCCCCCCCCCCCCCCCCCCCCCCCCCCCCCCCCCCCCCCCCCACCCCCCCCCCCCCCCCCCCCCCCCCCCCCCCCCCCCCCCCCCCCCACCCCCCCCCCCCCCCACCCCCCCCCCCCCCCCCCCCCCCCCCCGGCCCCCCCCCCCCCCCCCCCCCCCCGCCCCCCCCCCCCCCCCCCCCCCCCCCGCCCCCCCCCCCCCCCCCCCACCCCACACACCCCCCACACACAAAAAAAAAAAAAAAACCCCACACAAAAACAAAAACCCCCACCACACCAAACACACAAAAAAAAACCCCCAAACACACACAAAAAAAAAAAAAAAAAAAAAAAAAAAAAACCCCCCCCACACCACCAAAAAAAAAACCAAAAACAAACCCAAAAAAAAAAAAAAATTAAAGCCGTGTAAACGGCCCTAGGAAGTGTTCACACGGCTTATTTCCGACGGAATTTGTCGCCGTATTGAGGCGACATATCCGCCAGTGAATTAAGGGGGGACGGGGGGCGGGGAGGAGCGCACGCAGGGCGGGGGCGCCGCCTCCGGACCCCATAGACAATGCTTTGTCCGCGCCGTAATTAATGTGTTATTTAGGGCCCTTGTCACTTTCTCCCCGCGGCGGATTTGCCGAGCGGGGAAGGAGCGACGGATTCACTGTTCTTAGGAGAGCTGTGGATTACCGTAATTGGGATATAACACGAAGGATTGGCGACGTTATTGGAAGCGCAATTCCGGCGTGGAAATACGGCGCCAAATCCATCAGGCATAATAAGCAGTTGGTGATCGGGGCATTACAGTTCTGCAGCATTCGCCCTGCATGTTCCTCTAAACAGGCTCAGATAGATTTGCAGAGCAAATATGCCAATCACTGCTGTAGAACCACCCATAGCTGTAAGGAGCAGGCGCTGTGAAACAATGTGGTGAGAATACTCCTTTATGTTCTAGGCTGGAGGACATTGAACTACATCTTTCCCCCAGGTGAAAGAAAGTCTATATAAGCTTCAAACAATTTCCTGATCACTTATCTCACTGTTGTTTGCATGTCCAGTGCATTTATATGGCAACATTACCTTTGGATAATAGGTCCATATTTCAGTACAGTCTCTCTAATGTGATCAATACAATTCCAGGCCCATAAACCAGAGCAGTTAATTTCAGATTCACACTCGGGTGATATACCGAGAGCTTTTATGCAAACTTTTGTGCAATAAATAAGACATATTAACATTAAAGCATTCACATGAATATTTGGATAAATTAAATATTTTTTATAATTTTATTTCATTTTAATTAAAATTTATATATAATTTTTAAATTTTTAGAAATTATATTTTACTTATATAAAAAATAAAATTTTTTCAAATTAAAAATTAATAATTAATTTTATTTTTGAAATAAAAATTATAAAAAAACATCTGGATAAACTTCATTTTACATTTTCTTCCTGTCATCATTATTATGAGAAGGTTCACGGCTCGGTATATGGGATTATTACCGTGTCCAGTTCTAGCACATTGGGGTATTTTTTTTTTTTGTTTTTTCCACCCAGTTATGCCAGGTAGACTCTTATAGATGTTGTGGGCACTGACATGATCATAGGGTAGAGACTTGTGCCGTCACTGAGCCCTTCCCAAGCCTCTCCATGAACATATGAATGGGGGACAATGTCGTCACCTCTGTGTCCAAGTTTCTTAATACTGCACACGTACACCTGTGAAAGGAGACCCCTATGCAGTAACGGACTAGGCTTAGACACATGGGAGTTGGAAGCAGCATGAATGTCTGGCTTTACATCAATCTGGGAATTGGGAGCTGGATCCATAAACTGGAGTTGTAACCACTGTCAGCGTAAATGCACATGGGCTGGATACACTGAAGATTTCCACAGAGGGTCTACGTGTATAAAATTGCTAAAAGAGTTAGCATGTATGGGTAAGGGTATGTTCACACGGCCTGTTGGATCCCATTTTGGATCTGTTTTTAGATGCGTTTTTGGATCCGTGTTTAGGACCCTAAACGGACGCAAACACGCATCTAACAATGTGCAGTGTGATTTACATTACTTTCAATGTAAAACACGCATCATCCTTCAGACGTCTGCTCGTCGATGTGTGTTTGCATGTAACAGGTGCATCTTTCAGATCCATTCAAAGAATCGTCATGTCAACTCTTGATCCGTTTGACGCAGCAGATGCCCTGTTTAAAACTATAGGGTGCGATCCTGCTGCTGACAAAACGCAGGCAAACACGCACCTGAGTGTTGGATGCGTTTTGGATGTGATTTAGGGCTTGTTCACACTTCGTTTTTTGGATCTGATTTTGGATCCGAAAATCGAATCCAAAAACGCAGTGCCGATCGGATCCAAAATGCATCCAACCCATATCCAACATGTAGTTGTGTGTTTGGATGTGTTTTGGCTGCAGCAGGATCGCACCCTATCTTTTTAAATAAGGCTCCTGCTGCATCTTTCGGATCATGAATTGACATGACAATTCTTTGAACGATCCGAAACACAGATCCGAAAGATGCCATTAAACAAGCATCGGCGATCACTTGTCTGAACGCCGATGCGTGTTTTACATTGAAAGCAATGGAAATCACACTGCTACTCGCTAGATGCGTGTTTTGGTCTATTTAGGGTCCGATAGACAGATCCAAACATGCATCTAACAACGTATGTTCACATGGACCCAACACGCCGTGTGAACATACCCTTAGAGTATGTTCACACGGCTTAATTACGGGGCGTACAGTATGCCCTGCAATTACGCCAGGTCTTCGGGAGTCGCGCTGATCGGCGGGTACACCTGTGACGCGGAGAGGCGGGGGGGGGGGGGGGCGGCAGCCTGCTGGCCCTATAGATATGCATTACTCGTACCGTGAAAGTACGCCTGGGGAGAGGAGGCGTAATCCATAGTTTTCTGCAAGAACTGTGGATTACCGTAATGATTGGGGCGCATTTCACTCGTATTAGAGTGCAGTACGCTTGCAATACGTGGCGAAATGTGCCCCCAAAAAAGCCGTGGAACTTTCCCCAACATTAACCAAAAAGTTCTCTCCCACTGTTAGAGGATGTTGACACGGTATACTGCGCTGCGTACTGTACACAACGCAATATGCCTGATGTTTTAGAAGTGCGCGCTGCTTCCCATTGATTTTCACCTTCAGGAAGAAGTGACGAGTCAGTTCTTTTCCCCGGAGCGTATTGTACGGCGGGGAAAACAACAGGTAATCATAACGCTCAATGAGAGCAATGAATTACCGTATTTGTGGGGCGTAAGCAGATTTTTTTTCAGCCCCTTCCCCGATTTTTACTTTTCCCAAATTAAATTGTGGAACAAACCCCCTTATACCGGGGGAGGGGACTTGCTTGATTCCTTTACTTACAGCCCGGGTTTTTTGCTATCTCTCTTTGCTCCCCCTCGACCATTCACACCGCTGGATTCTCACTTAACCAAAAAGGATAAAAGTCCTTCCGGGGGATACACTTGTATTTGGGCCTAGTCTTACTCCCCTTTAGAAGGGTTTACCATGGCAACACTCACTGACTCACCAACTGTCATTTCTACTGCAGGGCAGTTGCTGTAGCCCCTCCCCTGTGTGCATTGAGCTCCGCCCCTTCCTCTGCCTTCTAGAACTTTTTCTTGCTGCTGGGCAGTCAGTGCAAACGCAACAAATTTTCCCTTTATTTATTAAATCTAGTTGCCCCTTTTGAAAATGAAAAAGCAGGGGAAATTGTAGTGGGCGGCGCGATATGCGCGCCGCGGCAAAAGGTTGCTGGGACACGCCCCCTCTTTTCGATATGCCCCGCCCTTCAAAAGCCACACCCATCCACCTAAGCATAAAGGCTTTGGAAGAAAAACCAGGGAGATCCCTTATAACCATTTGTGCCCCCCCTAACCAGGGACGCCCCTTACAGGCCCGGGAGATGCCCCCTTGTAGCCAGTAATGCCCCCCCTGTACCCGTAGACCAAATTTGTAGCCAGGTAGATGCCCCCCTTTTTAGCCAGGTAGATGCCCCCCTTTGTTAGCCAGGTAGGTGCCCCCCTTTGTTAGCCAGGTAGGGTTTCCCCTTTTGTTTTGCCAGTAGAGCCCCTTTGTTGCCAGGTAGTGCCCCCCCTTTTTTGCCCGGTATGCCCCAATTTTTTGCAGGTAGTGCCCCATTTGTTTCCAGGTAGTGCCCCCCATTGTTGCCAGAGTGCCCCCTTTTTTTGCAGGTAGGCCCCCCTTGTTAGCCCCGGTAGTGCCCCCCTTGTTGCCGGTGACCCCCCCTTGTAGCCAGGTAACCCCCCATTTTGCCGGTAGACCCCCCATTGTTGCCCGGGAGTGCCCCCATTGTTTCCAGGTGACCCCCCCATTGTTACCAGGTAGTGCCCCTCTGTTTCCAGGTAGACCCCCCCTTGTAAGGGAGTGCCCCCTCTGTGAGGGAGGCCCCCCTTTTTGCCCGTATGCCCCCCCCTTGTACCCGGTAGACCCCCCTTGTAGCCAGGTGTCCCCTTATTGTAGTCAGGTACTTGCCCCCTCTGTTTCCAGTAGGGCCCCCCCTTGTAGCCGGTAGACCCCCCCTTGTAGCCAGTAAACCCCCTTATTTAGCCAGGGAGACCCCCATTGTTCCCGGGAGAGGCCCCTTATTGTAGCCAGGGAACCCCCATTGACCCGGTAGAGGCCCCTTATTGTAGCCCGGTAGACCCCCCATTGTAGCCCGGTAGGGCCCCTTTTTGTAGCCGGTAGATGGGCCCCAAAAGCTAAAAAAAAAAAAAAAAATCCTCAACTGGAAACCCCCTGCACCTTTTCCCGGCGATCTCTCACGGCGCGGGGGAGAGTGCACCCCGGCCTTTCCCCGACCCTACCCTTAGACGGGCCACCCGGCGCCCTTACAAGGGGAGGGAAAGGGGGGAGGGGAAAAGATCCCCCCGCCTCCTCCCGCCACTTACCCACCCGGGGGGGTGGGGGCGTGCGGCCCCTCAACCCCAGAGCGGCCCCGGCGGAAAAAAGAGACGACCCCCCCTGAGGGGGCGGGAGGAAGCCAAATCCCCCCGGGGGGGGGGGGGGGGACCCCCCAAATGCGGGGAAACCCCCCCCCCGCCAAAAAACGGGAGAGTTGGCATGTATGTGTATAATCAATCACAAGTTTGTGGAAATCAAAACACTGTATGCATTGTACAGCCAAGTATAGCTAACACTGATACTAGAATAGACCCCAAAAATACATCCCCTGAATCTTTACCCCTTTTAAATGTGGTTGAGATTTTAAGAAATCTCATATACATCCTGCAGAAGGAAAGAATGCAAGGAATCTGCATAGAAACTGACCTGTGTTGCGGAGTTTAAATCCACAGGGTGTCAATTGGTGCTGCGGATGGCTCACAAATTTGTTGAGGATTTTGGCCATTGACTTCAATGGGGAAATCAAAATCTGCAACAAATCCACAGTAAAAGATTATTGTTGCAGGTTTGCTGGGTAAGAGCTGCAGATCCACAGCAGAAGACACAACTGTTTGGAGTTTAATCCACAGCAGCAGATTCTGCAACAAATCTACACAGATATCCATACAGTTTGGTGCGGACTGGTCACTGTGGACAATCTGCAGCATTTTCCCCATTTGCGCAGTGTGTGATAGGGGGGCCAATTTTGTACACTGTTCTGCAATATATCATTATGTGCACAAATGCCCACTAGTGTTCGAGTACCATTGGGGGTAAAAGGTTGCTTTCACACAGTGCAGTTTTGGTGCAGCTTTAACTGTGCTCCAATTAAACTGCCTTTATTACCAACAAGCTTTTTGCACTTACTAAGGCTGCTTTCACACAGTGCATTTTTGGTGCGTTTTTGATGTGTTTTTTGTGCAGGAAGGCCCAGCAATTAATGCTGTACATTGCACAAAAAGACGGCAAAAATCACGGTAAAAATTGCGATTTTACCGCAATTTTTGCCGCAATTTTTGTGCAGCAATGTACAGCATTAATTTCTGTGCCTTCCTGCGCAAAAAACACATCAAAAACGCAAAATTACGCCGCGTGGCCGGGGGCGGGAACGGGGGGCCGGCATCTCGCACGTATACGCCACTAGTAATTCACATGTCACTTATCTCCCCCCTCGGTGTATTCGCCGAGCAGGGAGAGGAGACGTTATCCATAGTTCTCTATGAGAACTGTGGATTACCGTAATGACTGGGACGTATTCCAGCCGTAATTTGCGCACTTCGGCGCCTAATTACGGACTGAAATACGTCCAATTTCAAGCCGTGTGCACATGGCCTAAAAGCCATCCTTGGGTTATACTCGAGTCACTGTCGGTGCTCGGGCGCCGGTGATATTAATTACAGGAATCCCGTTCGGGTGTGAATGTCATCTCAATGTTAAAGGAGTTTTCCAGTCTAAAACATTATATTCCATTGGAACCAGAATGGTCCAAAAAAGAAAAAAACCTGATACTTCCATACATGTCCCTTACTGTTGTTGCTCTCGACAAGTCGTTTCTCCTGACTTCAGGGTTCTTGTCCTGACGCAGAGGAGAGGCTCACACTCCATTCACTTACAATAGAGCGTGAGTCTCTCTTTTGTGTCCTTTGGTGAAGAGGAGTGAGTTGTCTGGAGCGACAGCGGGCTGCTAGGTAATTTTTTTTTCTTTTATTGGGCCACCCTTGATCCCAACAGATTTTTTTTCCCACTGGACTGATATCACTTTTGTCTCTGATTATTATTACATATCACACATCACCCCCTCAAGCTCTGCACCATTACACAGTGTATCAGTTTTATCTTGAGTGTCGTCTACCTTGTTGCAGAATATTTCTAATTATGGCTCATAAAAGAGCTATGGCTCTTAATGAGCTTCTATCATGAACATATTACAGGAATACCAAATTATATTGATTCACATATTAAACCCATTTACCTAATGGATTCTTATTAGCCTAAAAGTAAAATCCAAGATGTAGCGGATTATGTTAAACAGAAGAGCAGTGTAAAAATAACGCCGGAATCATGTATGCATTGCCTATGCCTCGTCAATGCTGCCTCTGCTCTGGCCAGATGTGTCTTGTTGGATCCCTAGACCTAGTGCTACCTAATGCTTCCCAGTATTATACAGTATATTTTATTGCTCTGCAGTTTGTATTGGCTTCTCCATGCCTCTGTTCTGAAATGTGCACAATCGATTACTGTGAACATTGCTTTTGACTGGAGCTTTATGGTGTTAGTGCATTGTAATTCTTGTTTCATGATTCTTTTTGAAGACGTGTGAAGTTTAATGAAATGCAGGTACTTTGTAGTTAGTAAAACTTCTCAGGATTTCAATAGAAACTTTTCTGTTAGAAGCTCATTTGGCATTCATGTCATTCCTGTATAGTCAGTAGTGTTGCACGAATCTGTCCCTCATCGGTTTGACACTGGTTCAACCAAATGTGTAAAACAAAAATTGGGTTTGGGGTATTGGAAACTCTCATTTATTTACTATATTCCTAACCCTAACTCTGAATCAGAGTTGGGAGTTTTGGGGTCAGTCCACACGGCATGGATTTGAAAACCGTCTGAAAACCGACCAGCAGCCATCCCCATAGATTTTATAGAAAATCTGTTCAGCAGTCTACACTAACCGTTTTTTTTTACACTGCTGTCATTACAAAAAACTTTCAACATGCATGGTTTTTGGGCAGAAGATGTGCATTTGAATGGTTTAGGGGAACGGGGAATCTTCAAACCGTTGACAGAACCGTGCCCTAAAACCATTCAAAGGATGACAAAATACCAGCCGGATTCTTAGGACAGAATCCGACTGGTACTTTGTCACTGCCGTGTGGACACACCCTTAGGCCTTTTTAGGGTTAACTGACATTTCCAGGGCACTTCCATGTCCACCAGCACTGTTACCAATGTCTCTTCTACCCTAGTGTGCCCTGGGACAGGCAGTAAGGTTGGAACACTGTTTTACCTGGAAGTGCCACAGAACAACAAGTTAAAGGGGTTGTCTCACTACAAGGATTGCTTTTTATGTTAAAGATCTTGCAAAAACAAGTCACTTTGCAATATATGTCCATTAACAGTGTCCTGCCTATTCCTTGATATCTCCTCTTGTATGGGCTGCATCAGCTCTTCAGGTCGCTATAGCTACAGACCTGTTTGATCTATCCTGTTTGATCTATAGCTACAGACCTGGCTTCTACTGCAGCCTAGTAGAAGCCAGTAAACACACCCCTGAATTCAAAGTAAAACCGAAAACAGAACTGTGAGATGAATCAATGTAGTGAGACAACCCCTTTAACCCTAGAAAGGTCTAAGAATTTAAGGGATTTCTTTTGCCAATTTATTTGGGTTGAATTGACTTTGACCCCTACTGGAAGTGCAAAAAGTTGAAGGGATAAGAAAAAAAAATTTATTATATATTATATAGCTAAATGTATTGATCTCTCTAGCCAGTATCAGTAAGTGAGCACTATTGTAGAGCTTTGCGTTCCCCCGCATGGGATATTACCCAGTTTAAAAAGTAAATCAGAATTTTTTCTGGGTATCGGTGTAGTGTCCATATCCCACCTAATGGTCAAATGTTTATTGTGCCCCAAAACTGAAGTTAACAACATAGGACCCATCAATTGTGTTTAACTGCTTAACGACCGCCCAATGACTTGATGGTGGGTGATACAGGTCGTTTGACAGAGGGGTTTTGCTGCTCCCAGCGCCGGAGCTGCACTAGGAACAGAGCTGTAGTTAACAGCTACATTCTTAGAGAAGTCTCTGTAATTACTGGGATCCCTGTGACCGCGGCATAATCAAAGGGAATTCTCCTGCTCCATTTGGTGATTTGGACTCCAGGTGATCCGATGGAGCCCGGGAAACATCTGTACAGTCAGTCTGTGGGACATAGAGTAGCCCTATGGATGTCTGTATACCAAGCCTGCGGTCAGAGCACACCGGGTGCTGTCCTGACTGCTGCCTGTGTCATACTGACACGGAAGGTATTGTATTAGCCTACATGAATAAGCTAATACATAACAAAGTGTGAAAAAAGTGTTAAATAGCTATTCCTTAATGGGATTAAAGGGGTTTTGCCACCATGTAATGTTGACGTGGGAACCTCCAAAATGGGTATTTAATCACTTTTTATTTTAAAATTTGATTAAAAAAAAGTGAAAACTCTGAGAGCTTTCAGCATTTCTCAACCCCCCTTGGTTACCACAAAGCTTCCCCTAGTCACGACCCAGGAGCTAAAGGCGCACTTGCGTGAATCATTCTTATCTGAGCAGGCAGAAATGAATGGTCTTTTAAGGCACCCCGGGGAGCAATATGTTTTCTTTTGTAACGAATAACTAGCTGTAGTGGGTTTTTAGATCCTTCTTTATCTGATGAAGAAGCTTTCCCAAACTGCTGTTTAGAATAGGTGTTCTCTTTTGTAAAAGAATTCATAAATTATAGTTTGATTATTTGAGTGAACATGTCACAGGATCCCCTTATGCAGGGCTCTGTGCTCTGGCTGTGTGTGTCTGTGTGCAGCTCTGTCTCTTGCTGCGTGATTTGTTTACATTACATTAGCTGCTTAGCAGATAAGGTTTCTCCTGACAGTGCCGTCTGAGGCTCTGTGTCTTGCTGTATTGAATCCACTGTTGTACTGTTTATTAGTTCACCTAAGTTTTGAGACGCTCCCTTTGGATTCCTCACTCCCCTCTCCCCTCTCCCTCTCTCCACTGCAGCTTCATGAGTCAGCGTGATTTGTTGACATCTTGCTCTCATACTGAACGGAGGTCAGTACTTGGTCTGGTGGCAAATCCCCTTTAAAAAAGCAAATAAATAAAAAATAAAAAAATAAATAAATATTTAATTTAAAAAAATGTTTCGAATACATTACACAAAAGCTACACATAGTAGGTATCTACTTCCACAAATTCGATTGAAGACAGGGATGCGACCTGAATACAAGAGATACAATTAGATCTACAGGTCATATTAACTTATTATCTTCATATTATGTTGTGTTCCTACTATAGACAAGAGGGATAAACTGAGTCAATGATAGGGTAGTCACCGACAGGTGGGGCTGCCCTTTTCGGGATGATTCCGCCTTGAGTATGGATAAACAAAGGCAAGGGATAGGGAGAGGTTTTGTCTCCATTTATATGTATTTTTTCCAGCCCTGTGGTGATATATGGTGGTATGCATATTTGACTTTATACAGTGTACATGTGTTCTTCAGCTGTTTGCTGATACATGTTATTATACATATTTGACTCTATATATTGTACTATGTGGTTATTTTAGTTTTTTCCTGTGGTCGTTTGACAATATTTATTCACTTCATAAGTACGAATTGTTGTGGTCTTTTTAAGGATTATTAGTAAAAATTATATTTTATAGGGTTCTTTGTATTTTGGCAGCGATTCTTTATAGTAACCTAGTTTGGTATCAGTATGCTATTTCTGTGACTCCTTGAAATAAGGAGACACACAAAACTTTATTTTTACATTTTTTCCGTGCAAAAGTAAAACAACATAAAACTGGTATTGCTATAATCATACTGACTTATAGAAGAAAGTTTTCCTGGTATTTTTTACTGCCCAGTGAAGGGTGTAAATTTAATATGCAACAAAATGACACAATTACTTGCTACCCATTCTTCTAAGAAAGAGTTTAAAAAGCTAATAAAAAAGTTAAATGTATCTTAAAATAGTGTCAATAAAACTTTTCACAAAAAAACAAACCCTTATAAGTCTATGTTGACAAAAAATAAAAAAAGTTACGGCTCCTATGTAGTGTAGAGTAATCTATGAAAGATAGATCTGGACACACTGAGGGCCACATGTATGAAAACTGACTGGGTCTAAAATTCACTTTGTTGCCTATAGGAACCAATCAGAATGCCCCTTTCATGTCATATAGTGCTCTGGAAAAATGAAAGGGGTGCTCTGATTGGTTGCTATGGGCTCTGATTAGTTGCTATGGGCAACAAAGTGAATTTTAGACCTAGTCAGTTTTCATAGTGTTTGGGCATCCATTTGGCAAATGAGGTTCAATGTGGATAAATGTTAATTAGAGTTATGTATCTGGGTACTAACAATCTGCAGGCACCATTGGCCACATGTATGAAAACCGTCTAGGTCTAAAACTCACTTTGTTGCCCCTAGCAACCAATCAGAGCTCCCCTTTCATTTCAAATAGTGCTCTGGAAAAATGAAAGGGGCCCTGGGATTAGTTTCTATGGGCACCAAAGTGAATTTTAGACCTAGAAAGTTTTTATACATGTGGCCCCATATGTCCTGGGGAGGTGGGGGGGGGGTGAAAAGGTGGGAGAAATCGCTTGTTTAGAAGGAGCTGGGTGACTTGTAAGTAATAGACTATATAATAGTATTATCAATCAGCTGCCTCTAAGCCAGTAGGATATTGGCTTTTATTGAAAGAGGTATGTACTTATGCGACAGGGATGTAATATTACCGCTGTATAAAGCATTGGTGCGGCCTCACTTGGAAAATGATGTTCAGTTTTGGGCTCTAGTTTATAGGTAGAATGTAATGGAGCTAGAGAAAGTGCCAAAACGAGCAACCAAACTAATAAGGGGAATTGAGCAAGGATAAAAGGTTAAAAGAATTAAACCTATTTAGTTTTGAGAAAAGAAGGCTCCAGGGAGACATGATTCATTTATATAAGTATATAAATGGCCCCTATGGAAAGTATGTGGAAAAGCTATTTCATGTAAAACTCCCTCAAAAGACAAGGAGGTGCTCCCTCCGTCTGGAGCAAAAAAGATTTAAGGGCCAAATGTATGAAGACTGTCAAGGTGTAATACTTTCTTTGTTGCCCATGGCAACCAATCAGAGCTTCCCTTTCATTTCATGTAGTACTCTGATAAAATTAAAGGGGAGCTTTTATTGGTTGCTATGGGCAACAAAGAAAGTCTTACACCTAGGAGCTGGACACAGCAGGAACAGATGAGGGTTTCAAGAAAGACTTAGATAACTGCTCACAACTAAATAATATTAATACTTATGTAGCCGTATAAAATGTTTAGATCCAGTCTGATGACACCTTTGGGATCAGAAATAAAATATATACCGTATATACTCGAGTATAAGCCGACCCGAGTATAAGCCGAGGCACCTACTTTTGCCCCAAAAAATGGGAAAACTTATTGACTCGAGTATAAGCCTAGGGTAGAAAATGCAGCGGCTACTGGTAAATTTTAAAAATAAAAATGGATACCAATAAAATTTAAATAGGCAGTTTAATGTCCCCCATAGGCAATTATAGGCAGGTATTTGGCCCCATACGCAGGTAATAGGCAGGTATATGGCCCCATAGGCAGGTATAGGGCAGGCTGTAGGCAGGGATAGGGCAGGCTGTAGGCAGGGTATAGGCAGCTGTAGGCAGGTATAGGGCAGGTATAGGGCTGGCTGTATGCAGGTATAGGCAGCTGTAGGCAGGTATAGGGCCGGCTGTAGGCAGGTATAGGGCCGGCTGTAGGCAGGTATAGGGCTGGCTGTAGGCAGGTATAGGGCCCGCTGTAGGCTGCTGTAGGCAGGTCTAGGGGCCGCTGTAGGCAGGTATAGGGCCAGCAGTAGGCAGGTATAGGGCCAGCTGTAGGCAGGTATAGGGCCAGCTGTAGGCAGGTATAGGGCAGGTATAGGCAGCTGTAGGCAGGTATAGGGCCGGCTGTAGGCAGGTATAGGGCCGGCTGTAGGCAGGTAGGCAGGTATAGGCAGCTGTAGGCAGGTATAGGCAGCTGTAGGCAGGTATAGGCAGTTTTAAAAAAACTGCTCCCCGCTGCTCCGTCTCCCGGGCGCTCCGCCTCCTCGCTGCTCCGGCCTCCCGCGCGATTCCTGCATCTTCTCGGCACAGGCGGGTGACGTCATCAGGCCGCGCACGCAGCGTGATGACACACGCTGCCTGTGCCAGAAACTCCGGACGGCCGCGAGTCTGCTTGCGGGCCCGCCGAGACCACTGCGGGGCAACGGAGCGCTCGCTCTGTGCCCGCAGTGGTATCCCTTCACCTATATGGGCTCCGGAGGAGTCGCATATAGGTGAAGGGATCGCGGACAGTGCCCGGGCCAGCGCAGCGCCCGGACACTGTGCGCTCACTCAGTCTTCAGTTATATGCGCTAACTGAGGAGCCGCATATAACTGAAGCGTCCCTGTCAGCACTCGGGCCATCGCAGCGCCCGAGCGCCGACAGTGACTCGAGTATAAGCCGAGGTAGAGTTTTTCAGCTCATTTTTTGGGCTGAAAAACTCGGCTTATACTCGAGTATATACGGTACATTAGGGCAGATTGGTTCATGCCTTATGGGTTCAAAAGTCTGCATCAGCTTAGAAATTCCCTCTACATCTTCCTTCATCCACATCTTTCCCCATCCTTGGTTGAACTTGATGGACATTTGTCTTTTTCAACCTCATTACCTATGTAACTAAACACAGGGGTAAAGTTAGCTCTGTCTTTGATGGGTTAATTTCAGTGTTATGCTTGTTGCTTGCCCATATTACGCAGGATATATGAGCAATAAGGTCTAGCAGGTTAATTGTCAATCAAACCATGTATATGTTGGATTTTGTTGTTTTTTTTCTGCGCTTCTTAACTGTATGAAAAATGCATTAAGAAAAAATGTTTGCCCCTTCTGGTTCCCATTCATGCTATCTTTTGGATCCCACAAAACATTGTGCCGATAGATACCATTGCGGGACCATGATGGGCCCCGATACATTTCAATAGGGCAAATGTAGTCCTGATTGAACTATGTTTGCCCTAAGAAATATTTGAGGCCCATTATTATATCTGACTACACTATTTAACCCAAGGTAGTTGGCTGGTAACATTCAAAAACCTAGTCCAAATTGCCAGTGGCAACAAAATACCATGATTCCCAATTATCTTAGAGTACGTTCACATGCATATGTACGTGCTGCAATATGCTGGGTGTTTTAGAAGTACGCGGTTGCAAGCATAAGCGCCGGAAAGAAGTAACATGTCACTTCTTTCTCGCGGCGCGTATTACGTGTAGGGGAAAACAACAGGTAATCATAGCTCTCAATGAGAGCTATGAATTACTGTAGTTGCAGGGCTTAATTTGAACGTATTGCGGCGCAACTATGTGCCAAAATATGGCTCACAATGACGCTGTGTGAACATAAGCTTAACCCCTTAACGACCTTGGGCGTATCAGTACTTCCCAGGGCCACTAAGGGGCTTTGCAGGGGGATCGCTCGGCGACCCCCCCCGCACAGTCCCGCCGGGTGTTTTGCGGCAAAATCGCCGCTAACACCCGGCGAGTAACAACGCCGGTGGGTGGCTCCGCCTGCTGGCGTTTTTTATTACCCATCAGGCGCCGCAGCAAAGTGGGCCGCGGCGTCTGAATTAACGCCGATCACACTGCCGAGCACCGATCGGTGCCGGTGATCGGCATAAGCGGAGCTATGCCTGCCCCGATCCGACCCACGGGCATTGTGGTGGGGGCCTTGGGAAGGTCCCGTCACTTACCCTGGCCGGTTTTTCCCCCACTTCCGTCCGCAGACAGGAAGTGGGGAAACCGCCATCTTTGTACACCCTAATGCATTCCCCTAGGGCAATGCATTAGGTTGTATTAACAATCGCGCCACCTCGTGATAAAGTACCACAGGTGGCCTCAATGTTACAGTAAAAAAAAAAAAATAATAAAAAGTTTTAAAGTACAAAAAAAAAAAGTATTAAAAAAAGTTAAAATCACCCCCCTTTCCCCATTTTACATAAATTAAATCATTAAAATAATAAAAAAGTTACACATATTTGGTATCGCCGCGTCCGAAAAAAGCCGATCTATAAAAAATATAACATCATTTATCCCGTACGCTGAACACCGTAGAAGAAAAAAATTCCAAACGACAAATTGCGTTTTTTGGTCATTTTACGTCACTCAAAAATGGAATAAAAAATGATCAAAAAGTCGCATGCATTCCAAACTGCTAGCGATAAAAAGTAACTCAGCCCGCAAAAAATGCCCCTCACTGACACCCGTAGGTGTTAGTACAAAAAAGTTATTGGTCCCCACAAAATGGCGCCGTGGTGCAAATTTCAAAAATAGAAAATGTTTGGAATTTTTTTACGGTACCAAAAATAACGGAAACTCTACATGTTTGGTATTGCCGGAAAGCGTAAACAAACTGAAGAATTACAGATAATACATTATTTACTGAAGATTGAAAACCCGTAAAAACAAAACTCCCGCAAACAAGCCGCAAGTACATTTTTTTTTCACAATTTGTCCCACTTGGAATTTTTTTGCGGTTTCCCAGTATATTCTATAGTTTTAGTGAATAACCCCCATTAGAAAGAACATCTTGTCCCGCAAAATAAAAGCCCTCTGTGTCTTTTGTAAGTGGAAAAATAAAGAAGTTATGGCTTTCAGAAGGCGAGGAGGGAAAAACGAACGTGTCACCAAAAAAAAACGCCTGGTCCTTAAGGGGTTAATATGACTACAAAGAGACTGTAACTAAAGACCTAAAACTTAAAGGGGTTTTATCATTTGAATTGTTCGTGCTCTACAGTTTATTCTATGAGATTGAATTTGAAATCCAGGGGCGAGTCTCTCCTCTCAGCAGGCGTGTCTCTCCTCACTGAAGTGCTCTGACATCATCATTCTGTATTTGCAGTGGGAAGAAGGTTGTCTGGACAGAACAGATCTGCAGCCTTCTGCATTGTTCTCTTGTGTCTGCAGAGCCTTAAATCTCCAGGCTCCAAAAGCTCCTTGCTGGGCTCTAACCAGTTATACACACAGCCTGGACTTATGAAACACATTTGAGGAATGCACACTGCCCTCCTCCTCCTCTGTTATCAGGCAGGAGGCTGTATGACTGTGTTATATGGAGGGAACACAGGACATAAGACTGTGTTATATGAGGGGATTTATGAGCTAAACAGTCAGAAATTAGTCAGATCATTCACCTTAGAGCTAAGAGATAAGTATACAGCCAGCAGCCCTCTCACATAGCTGGCTTTACTTTCGGTTTTAACAGCTCAGAGAGGAGTAAACACAGAGTGTGCCGGCAGCCAATCACAGTGCAGAGGGCGTGTCTGGGGCGTTTCCTGTATGTGGGCGTATCCCAACAGGCTGAATGAAATGTCAGTCAGCCAATCACAGTGCAGGGGGCGTGTCCAGGGCGGAATCTGTCTATGGGCATGTCCCGACCAGCCAATCAAAGAAAAGGGGGGCGTGTCCCGACTAGCAGCAGCACAAAAAGAAAACATGTGCACAGAAAAGCTCATATCTGCTATACTAAGTGACTTAGGTAATGCAAACCGATTACAAAAGTGCTTATTTTTACTGTCCCCATAATCTGAGATATGATCTTTGTAGCGAGAAAACCCATTTAACTTTTACTATAGACCTAAATAAAGTAAAAATCTACAGACCCTGCCCGCAATTTTTGGAAAAAATTGGGCATGGGTTTAGAAAATGAGTCTGAGCTTGGAAGTTAAACTGCCGTAAAAACCCTAGAAGTTTCCTAAAAAACGTCCCCAAAAGGAAAAAATATTAACAAAAGTCCCCCCCCCCCCCCCGAAAAATATATTTTAATTTTTAAAATTTTTTATTCCAGATTTTTAAATTGAGTCGGGAAAAACTGTAATTTGGGAGGGAGAGAATTTTTGGGACACAGATGGTGGTCACCCCCCAAAGGGAAGTTCCCAAACCCCTAAGGGAAAGTAAGACACCAAACCCAGAAAAAATCATTTAAAAGGGGAAGAAAAAATAATCCCCCCACTTTTTTGGGAGGTAAAAAGTAAAATTTTTTACCTCATATGTAAATGACTCCCAGTGGGGGCCCGGATTTAATGAAAATGTGGGAGATTTTTAATTGCTGTAAAACAAAAATTTGGTTGGGCAGTGGGGGCGAAAAAACACTTTTTTGCAAAGGCCGGGGGATGTCCCTTGGGTTTTCCCCCAATTTCGTAACTTTTCTCTAAATTAAAGGGTTTTTCTCAAAAGGGGCCAAAGTCCCAAATTCAAGTCAACACCGTTTGTCCCTTTTCTTTCCAAAATTGGGCCAGAACCCGAAAGGCTTTCCCAAAAAAACTGGGAGGGCGTTAAATTTTGGTTGTCACCATATGGCTCAATTTCTTTGACCTTCCCATAAACAAAATAAAAATTTACCCCCAGTGTTTGGGGTAAAAAATCGAAAGGGGGCTTTCCTTAAAAAAACCCTCGTGTCAATTTGCTCAAATTTAAAAATAAAACTCCCCCAAAATAGAAAACTTTGCAACAGTGTATCTTTCAAAAAAGTAAAGCAATTTAATAATTTTCAAAGACCCCTAAAAAAGCATTTCGGCTAATTTAAAACCTTGGGTTTAAAAGACATTTTTACAAAAAAATAATAATTGCAACAGAACAGCCCGGCGCACACCCCCCTAAAAGCCGTTCCCCCAGCGCGAGGTTTAACGTTTTCTAGCAAGCTTGGGCCGCCCGCTATAAAAGCGCGTGAAAAATTTAGCCCCGGGAAAATTACATTTGGATTTTCTCCCGGGGCGGAAAAACCCCTAAAAAGCCCCAAGTTTTCCAAAAAATTTTTTAGTTTTTAAAAAGTCCCTTTTAAAAAGGCCCATTTAGCCCCATATTACTAAATTTTAATCTTTGATACTTTTTAAAAAAGATACCCTTTTTTAAATACACTGTTTTCTTAAAATTTTCCCCCCCAACATTTGGGGGGCATTAAATTTTTCAATATCCAAGTGGTGTTTTTTTCAGTCCCTGGAAAAGGTTTTTTGCAAAGCAAAAAAACCAAAAAGGGGCCCTACTTACTGCTATAAAGGCAGGTAAAAAAAGCATTTCCTGTAGGAGACAATAAAAGCCTCAAAGCTCAAAAGGGGAAATTTTCCCCAAAAGGGGGGAGAAAAACTGATGAGCAAAAATTGACCCTAAATTCCAAAGAGGGGGCAATACATAACTACCCCCCGTAAAAATAAAAAAAAAAAAAGTTTTTACACCAGTATGCAGGAGAGCCACAGCACCAGAAAGGGGAGAAAAGCTCAAATGGGAAAAAAAAACTGGGTTTGGGGTTTTTAACCCCCTTAACGAACCCCCTCCGCCAACCTTTGCATTTTGACATTGGGGTTTTCGGCCCCCCCAAAAAACCGCAGCAGCGCTGAGAAAAAGAAATGTTTCTCCTCTGCAAAATGTCCGGGGGCGGGGGGGAAAACCCCCCCTCCCCCGGCCAAATTATCTCTTTAAACCGTGAAACCCCAGCATTTAAACAAAGGGTTTCCCCCGCCCCGACTACCAAATGGGCCCAATTGAACCTGGGGAACATCTCCAAAAAGCCCGCCCTGGGGAACCCAGGGGTAAAACCCCGGGTGGGTTTTGTAAAAAGCCCGGTTTTAGAGCACCCCTGTGTGCTGCTCTGATCGGCTGCCTGGGTCAAAACTGACATATTAAAATTTTTTAAATTTGCTTTTATTAATAAGGAAAAACATTAAAAAAGTATAAAAAAAAAAAGGTTTAAAAAATTTATCCCCTTTTAAAGGGGGTTTAAAAAAATTAAAAAAAAAAAAAAAAGTAGAAAAAATAAAATAAAAAAAAATAATAAAAAAAAAATATTTTAAAAAAAAAAACTGCAAACAATTTTTACACACAAAAAAAAAAAAACCCCAACACAAAAAGGTTTTACAACAAGGGAAAATAAAAACCATCTAAAAAAAGTTATTAAAAGTGGGGATGTTGGGAAAGGTATGAAGAAAATGGTATAAAAAAAAAACCCAAAAATTTTAAAAAAAAAAAACAGCAATAATTTTAAAATTAAATCAAAACTATTCCCCTAAAAAAAAATTTTTTAAAAAAAAGGTCCCTTTAAAATGGGGTCCTTTGGAAAAAAAAAAAATAGTTTTTTTCGGGCTTTTTTAAACGCAAGGAGGCAAAAACCCCAAAAAAAAAACGCTGGGCATTTTAACTAAATTTTTTAGGCGTTTTGGGGTTAAGGGGTTAAATCACGTCCATGAGAAAAAAAGGGGGGGGGGGGGAAAATTGATAGCTAATATTGCAAATAGGGTAAGGCTAAATTAGGCCCGTTACCTGGTTTTTCTGTGCTGCACCAAAGATGGCTTTTAAAAAACCAAATTGGGGAAAAACCCCAAATATTTGGAAAAAGAGCGGGTTGCAAAAGCATAAGTTAACCCCAAAATGATTTCAAAAAGGGGGGTGCCCTTTTTTTCACTCAAAAGGGAAAGGGTGAGGTTATGTGGTTTTTTTGTATGGTGGTACTTATTTTGAATATATTTGGGGCCAAAATACTGGGGAAAATTAAACTGGTTTTTGATGATGAAAAAAAATAATCCCCCTGTGTGTAATCAAATCCCCCGTATAAATGCACCTGCTTTTTGTGAAAGTATCAGGGGTTTTGTTTTAAAGCACCCGAAAAGCCAACATGGGAAAACCCAAAGGGAAAACAACCCGCAGGTCCCCCTGAAACTGGTTTTTGGGGGGAAGTTTAAAAACCGAAATTTTCATAAAAAAAAAATTTCCCAAAAAATTAAACATTAATTTTTTTATTATTATTAATTTTTATTATTATTTATTTTTAAAAAAGCCATTTTAAATTTTTGGGGGCCCGTTTAAATTTCGAGGGGGTTACATAAAAATTACTTAAATCCCAAAAGAGGAAAGTGATTTAAGGGGTTTAAAGACAAAATTGGCCCGGACAAGGGAAAAGAAAGGGCCCTAACCCCGAGGGCTTTAACAACTACCCGAGGGGGAAAAAAAAGACCCGGAGGTGAGGGGCAGACCCTGTCCCCGTGGAAAAAGTTGTTAAAAAGTTTTTGTTTAAGGTTATAGGCCCAAACCCCGAAGAAAAAGGGTTTTTTAAAGGGTTTTTTTGAAGCTGGTGAAAGTGGGAAAGGGGAGTTGAAAGTGTTGGGCAGTGATTCCAGAGTTGGGTTTAAGCACGGGAGAAGTTTGGAGGGTTTTTTTTTGAGGAGCTTTAAAAAGGGAAAGGGGGCCAAAGAGGAGAAGGTCCTGTTGAGGACGGAGAAATGGGGGTAGGGGAGTTTTTTTTGGGGAAATTTGGGGGAGAATGTAAGGAGGGAGAGGTCCCTGGAGAGCCTTGTAGGTCAAAGGTTTTTAGCTTGAAATGAAAAATTTGCTGGGGGAATGGGAAAAACCGTGGAAAAGGGGTTTGGGGGAAAAGGGGGGAGGCAGAGGGTTAAAACGAGGAGAGAGGGGGGAAAAAAGACGGGCAAACAAAAAGTTAAGGATGGATTTTGGGGGGGAGCGAGGGGGGCCAGCTTTGGGGGGCCAATGAGGGGATGTTTTTCAGTAGCCCAGGGGGGAGATGACAAGGGATGGGCCCCGCAAATTTTTTTGGGTCAAAACCAAAAGGGAAAAAAAGCGGGTGGGGAGAGTTGTTTTTCAGGTATGGGGCGGGAAGGGAGGGGGGTTTTTTTTTTTATTTTTTGGTTTTAAAGGGTAAAGAAAGTCAAAGGAAATTCCCCAAGACAGCGGAATTGTGGGGGCCCGGGAAAAATGTAGAGCGTTGAAATGTAATAGAGAGATAAGGGGGGGAAAGGGGGGAAAATTTGGAAAGGGGGGAAAAAAAATATGAGTTCTGTTTTTTTTTTTTTCCCCTTTTTTTAGGGACGTGAGGGGAAGAAGGAGGAAAGGGAGGGCAGACAGTCGGGGCCGGGAGAGTAGAAAAAGTGACCTCTGGCCAGAGAGTAAAAGTTGGGTTTAAAAAATCCCGAAAGGTGGGAAAAAAAAAAGCCCTGTGAGGCTTGAGCTTTAACCCCCCGGCCCCAAGGGTTTTTTGATAGAGAAAAAATAGTGGAACCCCCGGACTGACCCCTTTTTGGGGGCACCAAAAAAGAGAGGGCTGGGGGGAGGAAAAGGGGGCCCCAAGAAAAGAGAGACGCTGAAATTCCCATCCCGTGGGTAAAAGGAATCCAGAAAAAAGCCCCGGTCCATGATGCCCCGGGGAGGGAGGATTTGTAGCAGGGGGGAAAGGGGCGCAGGTCAAAGGGAAGGACGGTCTAAGAGGAAAGCCAGGTGTTTCATGAAAGGGTTTAGGGGAAGTTTTTTAGTTTTTTAGGGACCTTTTTGGGTTTGGGGGCAGTTCGGTAGAGTGGGGGGTCCCCAAAACCCCGATTTTAGTGGGTCCAAAAAGGAGGTTTTGGGGGAGAGGTTTGGGGGGACAGCTTTAAGATGGGTGGGTGCCCGAGGGGTTTGGGGAAACAAACCCGGGGGCAGTGAGATGGGGGGATAGTTTTGGACAGAGAAGAAAGGGGGCAAGGGGGTTGTTTTTTTTTTAAGGATTGGAGGATAGTAAAACCCGGGTTTTAAAAAAAGAAAGGGGAAAAATGGCCCCGAGGTTTTTTTGGGTTTGGTTTTTAAAAAAAGTGGGTTGAGTGTGGGATGGGTGAAGCCCCTGAGGTCTGGGGGTGAATGGGAAAAGGGGAGGGGTCCAAAATTTTCAGGAGTGAGGTTTGGGTTTGGACCGTAAAGGGGGGAGAGCTTGTAAAGAGTGACCGGGGGGGGAAGCAAGTTAAAGGGGGGTTTAGAGGTGCAAAGGGGAAAAAGGGAAAGGGGGGTGGGGGCTGGCGGGCTGAAGCTTTCTCTGATAGGTTTTTTATCTTCGGAAAGTGAAAGGCCCAAAGGGCCCTCTGCTGAAAAAAGGGGGGATGGGGGGGGGAAGGGGGTTTTTTTGGACGGAGAAAAGAGTTTTTAAGGTTTTTTAATAATTGTCTGGGGTTGTGGGACGGGGGGGAAATGGGGGAGTGGTGAAAAAGTTCTGTTTTTTGGGTGAGGCGGGGTGCGGACTTAAATGTCTGCAGTGGGGAGTTTTTTTATAAGGCAAAGGGCAAACAAGGGAAATGGGGGGTTTTTTTTCCGCGCGTTTTAAACAATTCTGGAAAAATCGCCCCCTGCTGTTTGGTTAAATCTTTTGGGCCAGGGGTTTTTCCCTTTTTGATTTTGGGGGTTCTGTTGGTTTAGAGGAGCCCACTGAAATCAATGGCGGTGAAGATTGGGATGGTTGTGAAAAGGGGGGTGGGCCCCTTCTGGCCATTTAATGAGGGGGATAGTGGAAAGAGGTGGGAAGAGAAATCAGAGAGAGTGGGGAGGGTGAGGTTTTTTTTTAAAAATTTTCCCGCGGGGTCCGTAACCCGGAATAGAAGGAAAGGGGGGCAGGGGGGAAAGGGGGATAGTGGGGAAAGGGAAGCAGGTTGTGGTCAAAATATAGGGTGGGGAGATTTAGAGATGTCAATAGGGGGCCCGAGGGGGGGAGAAATGGGGTTCCCAAATGTGGGGTCCAAATTTTTTTGGAAATGGCTTTCCCGAAAGGGCCCCCGGAAACAATGTGCAAGCGATCATATTGAAATGGAAGGAGTAAAACGACCACTGCAAATTTCCCAAAAACCCCCCCCGGGCCCCCCCTCTACAAATTTCCCTCTCAAAAAAAGGGGGAGACTGATCCCGAGTAGAACCAAGAGGCCCCTGATCCCCTTTTTGGATTTAAAAATGCAAAAGACCCACAGCTGAAGGGAAGGAAATTCCCCGTCCCCTTGGGCAAAAAAACCCGTCCGGTTCACTGCACAAATCTGGCCCCTTTATGGGAAAAGGGGGCAAGAAGAAAACCCCTTTTCCCCCAAAGATTTTCCAAAAAAAAGTCTCGTTTTTAAAAATTTTTCCCCCAAGCCCGCCGGGGAGAAAACCAAAACATGTTTGGAAGAAGGGGGACCGTCAGTGAAACCAAAAATCCCCAAATTTTTTGGGCCCCAATGCAAAACGATAATTTTTTTGGGCATAAAAGCAAAAACCGCTCATCCCCCTGAACCCCCCCTTTTCCCCCCTGTCAAAACATGGGGGGGGCCCGCTTTAAGGTTTGGGGTTTTTTTTCCCCCAAGGGCAGGGGAAAAATGGTTTAAAAAATTTTGGTAAATGGGTGGGGCCAAAAATAGGGTCGGTTTTTTGGAAGGGAAAACCCCTTTTGGGGTTGCAAATGACCTGGGACTGGGACGGAGATTTATCTTCCAAAAAAGACAATGAACCCAAAACCCTAAAGGGGAAATCTAGTTTAGAATGGCCAAATCACCCGTCCCGAGCTGAAAACCCAAAAGGAGGAAACGTGGAAAAGAAGTGAAAACCTGCGCTCCCCAAACGCTCTCCACCAACCCAAATGAAAATCCAGCTGTTCAAAACGCTCCCCCATTCCCCAAACCCCACTGAGCCCCCAGGGGCTCACAAAAAAAGCTCCCAACCAACCTCACGAAGGGGTCCAGCTGTTTACAAACACTCCCATCCAAACCCCAAATGGCTTTCCCGCTGTTTCCCCAAAAAGTTCCCCCACATCCAACCTCAAATGAGCTCCCGCTGGTTTAGAAACGCTCCCCCATCCAACCCCACCCGAGCTCCAGCTGTTCACAAAACGCTCTCCCCTTTCCCAACCCCCACCGAGCTCCCGGGTGTGTGCCAAAAAGGAAAAAATTTGGGGAACCCAAATTTTTGTTCTCTCGATTTGCAAAAAAAGATTGAGAAAAACCCAAGTTTACTTGCAAATGTAAAACCCCCGCAAAAGGTGGGCTACAAATATTTAAGTTAAAAGGGGGCTAAATAAATTTTTCAAAGCCCCACTTTTTTAGTTTTTATTTTTTTTTTTTTTTAAAAAAAAAATTTAAAATAACCAATAAATTTCGTTCCACTTCACTTTTTTGGGCCCACTTTTTGTTTTTATTTTCCCTTTACAAAAAAAAAAAAAAAAAAAAAATTAAAAATCTTTTATGTTTGAAAACCCGAAATTTTTCCCAAAAGGGTTTAAAAAATTTTAAAGGGGGGGCCCAAATACTTTTTGGGAAGGCAAATGTTTAAGGGGGGAGCCCCCAATTTGGGGGGAAACAATGGTTTGTGATGTTAAAAATTTTTTGTACTGCACCCGTGGGGGGAAAGTTTAGTGCTTTTGAATGAAAAATTAAAATTTACTGGGGTGAAAATTTATGATAGCATACTGCATTCATAAGAAAAAGGGGAAAGCCCCCGGGAAAAAAGGAAAGGATAAAATTTTGACACTAGATTATTATAGTTTTTAAAAAAATTTTCCAAAGGGCCAAATTTTTCTGCAGTTTGTTTTTTTTTTTATGTGGGGATAAAATTTTAAATTTTTTATTTAAACACTTAAGAAAAAAACACAAAACCCTAAAATTTTTAAAAAAGTCATTCCCCAAACTTTTTTTGGGAAAAACAGAATGGCATCATTGAGAGCTTCCCAAAAGCCCGTATAGAGGGAAAGATAACCCCTCTTTTAAATTTTCTCTTGAAAAGAAAAAACCTCTTTTTTGATTTCAAATTTTTCAATTTTTTTCATAGAAGCAAAAACAAATTGAAGTTCTTGAGGGGTTTTAAATGGACAAGGTATAGAATCTTTTGCAAAATTTAAACATTTCCCTTCCCAAAGCTTGGGTGTAAGGGTTTTTTAAACAACAATTTTTTACACAATATATCCACAAGATCTCCCATGAAATGGTAAAAATAATTTCCCTATGCAAAGATGGGGGAAAGGGTAATTTACCCGGAAAGCTTTGAAATGGGAAAGGAAAGGTTTTAAAATACATAATTTATTTTTTATTTTTAAAACGCCCGTGCATTCAAAGTAATTCTAAATGAAATAAAACATTTTTTAAAAAATATTATGCATTATTCATTAACAAAGTATCTTACAGAACTTTAAAAATTGAAAAATGCAAACATGAAAAAAAGCAAAGTTATTTTAAAAATTTTTCAATCCTTTTTCCCAATTCCCCTTTTTTGGGGAGATAAGTCAGAAAACAACCAAAAAAACCATTTTAAAAATTTTTAAATCCCGCCCCATCCAAAAAGTTTTAAATAAAAAATTTTCTACATATAGAAAATTTAAAAAGTAAAATTAAATTTAAAATGTTTATATTATAAAAAAAATTATTTAATTTTGCTTTTTGTAACCCGTGCCCTTTAATGAATTTTTTTTAAAATATACATCTTTTATAAACTGTAAAGTATTGAAATTTTACTGGATTTTCTACCTTTTTAAATTTCAATTTTAGTTGTTTCTTTTTTTAGTGACCTTTTTATGGTTATAACATATTTAATTTTTTATTAGACCCCCAAAAAAAAGTAAAAAAAATTTTCATAAGTTTTGTTTTTTTTGGGAAAACCAAAAAAAACTAATTTGGGATGGCCAAAAAATCAAAAGCAGTGGGGAAAAAGACCCGGGTCCAAGATATCACGAAACAGAGTGTTTTTTCTTCCCAAATTTTTTAAAAGTTTTTCAATAGCCTTTGTGGGAGAGATAAAAGAAAACACACACAAAGCTGTGATAAATTTTGGTCCCAAATTAAAAATTGATAAAACCCCAAAATGTCAAAAAATAGTATTTACAAAGAAAATATATTTTTAAATAGTTTAAATGAATTTCCCCCCGTTAAATAATTTTTTTTTAAAAAATTTTATTCCAAATTATCAATGTAAAAATTTCTGTGTTAAATAATTAAAACCCAAAATAAAAATTTTTTCAAAAGTAAATTCCTTTTGTTTTTAAAAAAATAAAAAAAAAAATACAATTTTTTACCAAAAAGTAAAAAAAATTTCCCGGGGGGTTTTTTAAAATTTAAAAAACCCCTTTTTATACAATTTTACAATGTAAAAATTCTGGTTAAATAATGAAAAAAAAATACTATGCTTATTGTATTGAGTTACTTAAATTATAAAAAATATAAAAAAAAAAAAATTTAAAAAAGAAAAAAAAAAAAAATTTTTTGTTAAAAGGGACCCAAAAATTTAAAAGCCCCCCTAAATTTTTGGGTTTTAGCCTTTTCTTTGGGAGGTCACTTTTTAAAGGTTGTAACATGATTTTTTAGCAGAAAAAAAAAGAATAAAAATTTGTACAAATTTTTTTTTTTGACACCCAAAATATACCCAAAAAGCAATTTTAATAAATTTGATAGCAAAAGGGAAAAAGACTTTTGCCCCTAGCAATACCATTTATATCTGTGGGTTAGCATGATTTTTTAAAGTTTAAAATGAAAAATTTTTATTTTAATGTTTTGGGAGAAATATACTTTTGTTATATGATTGTAAAAGGAACTTTTTAAAAGACTGTCCTACCATGTCATTCATATCCAGTGACTCCCCTGCTCTCAGTGGGAAAAGGCTGGGAGAAATTTTTAAAATTTCCAAACCCGGTTTTAAACACCTTCCAAAATAAAACCCAAGGAACCTGCTTTTTAGCCACGGGCCCGAGAACCGCTGTAAAAACCCCGTAACTGGTTGATAGCTTTGGACAATTGACTGCAATGGGATTCGCAGAGAGTTTTTTTTCTCCATCCCCCCCGGGGTTTCATTCATTTAATTCCCCGCATTCCTTTTAAAAGGGTCAGAAAAATAAAAAAGGGTATTATTACTAATATGAAATACTGGGGGCATAAGCCTCCCCATCATATTATAATTTTGTTAACAAACCCTTTTCACATTAAAGGGGAACCCGTCCCCATTGAGCAAAAGGCCCATTGATCTGTGGCACCAAAGTTATAGGGGCACGAGGGGGCCCCAGCAGATTGATAAAAAGTTTTGTTTTGGGGAAAGTGAAAATAGAAAAATATAGGGAGTCCCCCCGCTTTTCCCCCATTCCAAACTTAAAAAATTTTTCCCATATTTTTAAAAACGAAACTTTAAAGGGGCATGCCCGGGAAATTGTAAATTTTTCCATGTTTTTCCCAAGCAAATTTGGTAGCTGTGGAACGAAACTCCAAACATGCCAAAAACCCGCAATGGGGTTTAAAATTTAAAGGGTTAAAAACTTCCTTTTAAAAAAGCACGACAGCAAAAAAAAATTTAAAAAAAACCCTTTACTGCAAATACCCAAAAAATAAAAAAAAAAAAATTTGGGGCTAAAAGTTAAAATTTAATTTAAAAATACCCCGTTTTCTGACTTACATACAAAATTTTTTAAAAAAAGGGGTTGTCCCCGCTCATTGATTATTTACCTTTTTTCCGTTTTTTTTGGTTTTCCTTTTAAATTTAGAGGCGTGGGTTTACTGGTTCCACTAGGCCGCCCGTAGAAGCCAGGCTGTAGCCTTAAAAGCAAAAAAACGCTGGCAGCCCTTTTCAGGATAAAATTTAAACAGGTCTGGGAGCTTTTTAGCGAAAATAAGTAGCCCGAAAGCAAAACCCATACCCAAAAGGGGAAAATTAGGAAAAGTTTTGGATTCTGTTTTAAAGGAAAACAATTTTCAAAATGGGCTTTTTTTTTTTGCAAGAAACTTTTTAAAATAAAAAAAACAAAACCTTTTTAAATTAGAAAAAACCCCCTTTAAAAAACCCAAAAAACGTTTCCCCATTTTTGTTCTAACCCGGGGGCCCGCCTGTAAATTTTTTTTCATTTTAAAATCCCTTTTTTTTTGGGTAAGGGGTCCCAAAATAGTGGTGTTTTTCAGTTATTGCAACCTTTTCCTTTTTATTTTGTGGGGATGTTAATTAAGATTAAAAAAACCCCCCCACTGGACCTCCTTTTAAACCCAGAATAAGCAGGAATTTAAATGAATAAAATACACCTGAACTACTGAATCTTTCCTCACACAATATATCAGACCACTCAGCTATTCCTGCTCTATAACATGCTACTAACAGGTCATATCTGATCAATGTGACAAGTTTCCTTTAACATCTCATTTATTAGAGTCTGAGTCCTCTAGAATGTGTATACTGCGTCCGTGCTGCAAGCATTGTGATTGGAAAATGTCAGCCTCCTTATCTGTTCCCTTCAGGAGTTTCTACAAGGAATGCCAAGTAGTTTGTTTTCTGGGTTTAATGCATGTTTATGTGACATCTCAATAATTCAGATCCTGGGAGTGTAATTAGCGTTGGAAAACAAAGCATTAGGGATTCTAGAAATGGGACAGGGAGAAGGTTACCAGGGTAATGGCAGGCGGCTCATTTAACTTTGTCTGCATTTTGAAAATGTTCAACTTGTCACACAAAAATTAGACAGATAGTATGATCTAGCGAGGCGATATCTCCACTGCATATAAATGACAGGCCTAATATCATCATGACAACCCCCTTTTAACTCCTGATACCGAGGGGCTTTGAAAAATGGACCCTGTAATGACATTACCCCTTTCTTATTGGACCTGTCAGCTCTCCTGACATATTAGTTTTGCAGTCTCCGCAAAATAATTAAAAAAATTTTTCTTACAACTTTAAATTTTGCAGTCCCTCTGTTACTCCTCCTGGAACTCTACAGTAGGAATACAAGAAGATAACTGGGTGTTACCATTCTTCATGTCAATGGGCTGTTTCTCTACATTTTTAACATTGCACAATCATTATCTGTTTGTATAGGACATGCCCGATTCACAAGATCCTTTACATTTTGTACTCTGCCTGTGGATAACATATAAAACAATAAGCAGTAGCTAAAAATTATTTCTTAGGCTATGTTCACACTCCGTATTGTTGTGCACACTGCACGCGCCGCAATACGTCAGGTGTTTTAAAAGTACGCGCTGAACAGAGTGCACTTCTAAAACGCTCTGCGCGGGCTCCCATTGACTTCTTTCCCTTAAAGGGGTTGTCTTGCTACAAGGATTGCTTTTTATGTTAAAGATCTTGTAAAAACAAGTCACTTTGCAATATATGTCCATTAAAAGTGTCCTACCTATTCTGAGATATCTCCTCTTGTATGGGCTGCATCAACTCTTTCAAAGAAAAAAGCCC